>SJXQ01011512.1:0-29701 GCA_006408695.1 Aepyceros melampus | reverse complement strand
TGAATGTGGAGGCCGTTGCCCTGTGGGCTTGTGTCTCCGCTTCCTTCCCCTTTCTCTCCTCCCACTCGCTGTCCACCGGCTATAATTGTCATTCCTGCCACACCCGTTCTTAGAATAACCTTCCATTGCCAACACCCAAGTCCCTCTTCTTTCCACCTTTCAGAACTCTTGGAGAGCTCGTGGCAAATGCTTCTGTGTTGACAGCTGTTTTCAAATTCCCAAGCATCCAATATCTGTGCCCTGACATAGGTGGGCGACGTATGGGTGTGAACGAGATGGGCACCTCCCAGCCTTGGAGAATGGCCAGGCCGGAGAAGGAAGCAGACAGAGGCCCGCATAACCAAAATCCAGGCTAAACCAGCTAAGGTACTGGAAAGGTAGAGATAAAATAACTGGTGTGCAGGTGCAACGGGGCGCCGATACCAACTCTGCAAATAAACAGGGTGGTCCTGGAGCAGGCCTGGTGTGCTGCAGTCCGTGGGGTCACAAAAAGTTGGACATGACTGAGCAACTGAACCGAAATTCCTGGGGAAAACAAACTGATTAAAGCGAGCAAAATGGCAGGGCTTGCATTTCTCAGCTCTGAGGTTCCCTGTGAAGATGCTAAACAGAAAAGTTAGAGAACACATGTGCGGATCTTCACAGAGGGTTGATGGAGAGTTTCAGCACCCACTTGCACAACTACGGGGGCCCCAAGCTCTGCACACACCCCAGCTCACGCTCAGCTTCACGTTCTCTGGGATCTTCCTCTGGAGGTACAGCAGCCAGCCTAGACATCCCCTTACAGCTCAGAGGGAGACCACCAGAAGGAGGGCAGAGATCTTAAAGATCTCCCTTCCCTGACCTGGAATGGAGACTCGAACCTCACCTGGGAACCCTCCTGGGCTATACGGCTGCCCCAGGCCCATCTGAGCAGGGCTTCCAACCAGCCTGTCCATCAGAACTGACTCGGGCAGAAGGGAGGTGAGGAATGCAGAGAGAGAGAGAGTGAAGGGAGATGAGTCTTTCCAGGACCTGCCCTACACAAATTGCTTCCCCTCCCTGGGCCTCAGTCTCCTCATCGGTAAAATGAGAAGGTGGCCCTTGCGGCTCCCACGTGCCAGGCTGAGTCATGTTTCCTGCCCTCTCTCCTCCAGGATGCCCTTCTCTTCCAATAAGATGGGCTGTCTCCCAGTCTCCGGAGCCCTTCTCCCCATCTGCTTGTCCTCCTCTCCACTCCTCCCCACCCTGCCCTCTCCTCTCCCACCTTCCCTTCCCTCACTCCCTTCCTGGGGTCTCTGCTCTTTTCAATGCCCCCCTCCTTTGCTCATTCTGTCTTAAAACAACTGGCTTTTCTTCCCCTGCTTGGGCTCCACTGGGGAAGTAACCAGACAGGACGGTGCACACAGCTGCTACTTTGGGGCCGGCTTTTCTGAGGTTTCCCTCCTTCCTCTCTAGCAGACGCATGCGCGCGTGCGCGCGCGACACACACACACACACACACACACACACACACACACACACACACACGAGACAGGAAGTGGGCCTTTCAAACTGTCTGCTCAGCACTTGCCAGACAGACTTCGGATTTCTCAGTGGTGGCAAGCAAGAACCATTAACCCAAGCCTGACTTGCAAAAGCGAATTTAGAATCTCTGAAAGGCCGGCAGACCTGGGTGGAGGAAAGAGCCTCCTTTCTTAAAACAAACAAACAAACACTCCTGGCTGAGACAGGAGCCACGCTCATTCTGAGACGGAAGCCAGGAGGCACCTGGAACAGGGTCTGCTCAGCGGATGCAGAGTTAGAGATGCAGCCGTCTGCTGCAGAGCCCGCTTGCTCCCTTTTAGAACCGTTGTCAGAGAAATGGGCTTTTTTAGGAGACAGTCCATCTGGGAAGACAGCAGAAACAATGCTCTGCGTGTGAAGTACATCTCCCTTTGGATCTTCTTGATCGAAGCTTTCTTCCTGCCTTCTTTGTCCTGGAGTGGATCCTGAAAGAATGCAGACGGAACCCTCACATTGGAAGGGCTCACAGAGGAGAGGAGGTGGCCTGAGGTGACCATGTCCCCTTCACTCCCACTGCCCTCCTCCCCACGACCACTCCCTCTTCCACAATGGCCCAGGGTTTCTTGATCAAGCAGAGCCTGGCATGTGCTGCCGGACTCGCCACAGGGTAGACCGTTTCTGCCCACGGCCCTGGTTACTCCCCTTGGACACCTGCTGGGAGGCGCTGCTCTGCTGGTCTGGCAGCTCTAGGACAGCTCATCTGCCTCAGTCCTGCCCAGAGATGCCAGCAGCTGTATGGGGATGGAGCCTTCCCCGCTCCCAGGGATAGTTGACACTGTTCCCTCATTCACAATGCTCAACAATTCCTTTCTTAGAAGGCGGGTCTTGTTCCTGGCCCGAGCTCCCTTCTAGAATGTTCTTCTCCCACGCATTACCTATAGAAACTGCATGCACCTTCCTTGTTTCTTATATGTCTCATTTCCTTGTCACTTATATCCAGATCTTTGCATACGCTATTTTGATTTTGACACTTTATAGTATATTTTCATAGCAGTTGAAAATAGAAGTTGGAAACTTTTTTTGTGTGTGAGTCACAGATAATATCTAGAATGATTCTGGCTACCTGCCAGATAGCATTTCTGAATACAACTACTCTAAGACAGATAAAGTCTTATTTCCCAGAGAAGTGGAACATAGCTTTCTCTCTCCCTCTCTTTTTCAACATAGCTTTCTAATATAAAGAACTGGCCAAATCTTGTCTACCTGGCTTCTTTTCGAGGCCACCCCTAGTGGACTCTGATCTTTCTTTTTAATTCAGTTCTCCTGGCTGCTGCTGTATCTCTTTTTTCTTCAGCTGTCTTGGTATGGTTTTCTGGTTTTATCTAGAATGATTCTGGCTACCTGCCAGATAGCATTTCTGAATACAACTACTCTAAGACAGATAAAGTCTTATTTCCCAGAGAAGTGGAACATAGCTTTCTCTCTCCCTCTCTTTTTCAACATAGCTTTCTAATATAAAGAACTGGCCAAATCTTGTCTACCTGGCTTCTTTTCGAGGCCACCCCTAGTGGACTCTGATCTTTCTTTTTAATTCAGTTCTCCTGGCTGCTGCTGTATCTCTTTTTTCTTCAGCTGTCTTGGTATGGTTTTCTGGTTTTCTCCTTTGGGCTGGTGTTTCTAGCAATGGTCTTTGATTTCCTTGAAGTATCCCCTCATTTATTTCCTCTTTAGATTTGGAATGACTTCTACTCCACTTATTCTTGACCTGCAAATCAATCTCCTTCCTGTTTCCTAATGTAAGATAACCTCTCCGCCATGTGACTGAGAAGTAGGGAGCCATCAGAACTGGATAATCTAGCTGTGGTTTTGTTGAGCCAGGGGAGGAGTAGTGTCTTTCTACTCTGCCTCTTGGCCACCAGAACTTGACCATCTAGGATTCTGTTTTGATCAGCACATCTGCTCCCTCTCCAGGGTAAAAGGTGGGGCGCTTGCAGTGAAGCTAAAAGTGTGATTCATGTGCAATCGTCAGTGCTTGGGTCACAGCGGCTGCAGCTGTGTCACACAGAAGGGGCTCTGCATATTTTTCTCCAAGTGGATATCGAGGGCCTGCTTCCAGGTAGTGGATGTTTTAAGCGAAGATAAGAAGAGTCCCTGCCTGGGCCATTGCCAATGCTGGCTGAAATTCAGATGCTTTGAACCAGCTCAGTATAGCTATGAAACTCCTTTAAAAAGGCTCAGATTTCACCCCAGTAAAAAAATATAATAACTATTGACACATTTTTGATGTATTTTCACCAGCTCAACATTGTGTTATCTTTAAGTCACTTTAAAAGAACAAAGGAAGGCCCTTCTAATTCTGATTTTCATTTTGAGAAAATTGTATTTTTGAAATTGTGTTGTTCCAGCAATAAATAGCATCATGAGGGCTCAACTCTGAGCTTCTGGCTCTGAAAGCCTTATGACTTTTAGAAAAGTTCTTTTGCCACTTTTAATTTCTTCAAGATACTCAATAAATTCCTCCAAAGAATGTGACTTATTCTCCTATAGTTGTAATTCCTTGGAATATGAAGAACAAACCATCATCTTCAGAGTAGGTGGAGGTACACTCATTCACCTAAAGAGAATATTATTCTAAAAGCTAAAAGACAATTATACTGTTATAAAATCACTGAGGTCCCTTCAGTTACATGTACAAAAGATTTAACAAATAATATGAAAAAGGATTATTTTACTACTAAATAATAATTTAGTAGTAAAATAATCTTCAACAGAATAATTTTAAAATTAAATACCAAATACTTTTTTTTCTTAAACAGCTCTGGGAATAAAATACACTCAAATAGTGGTGAGCAGAAGTGAAATAGACAATCTTATATTCAACCAATGGCAGTATTAATCATTCCAAACATATTGATGGAAAAAACTTGGCAACATGTACTGAAAGCTTTAAAATGTTATGGACTATGTCAGAGGAGATCAATTACTGGAATGCTATGCTAAGGAAATACCAAATATATACAATATATACCAAAAATATATAAAAGTACTTTATGGTACAAAAAGTTTTTAAATAGTTTTACTTGCAAGTTCAAAGTACTGGGGAAAATACTTAAAAGCAGAAGGACTGCATGATGAACTACAGAAGAGTCATGATATTTTCCAACATCTTGAAAATATGGTTTAAAAAGCAGATTATAAAACATACTGTAAAATTTTAAGATAAGAAGACAAGAATACACTAAAGACGGTTCTCTCACAGTGAGATAGATTCTGGGCACTTTTGTGTGTGTGTGGTTAGACTTCTCTGTATTTTCTAAATTTTCTGTTAATAAATTTTTTTTTAATTTTCTGTTAATAAATTTTTATCAGAAAAACATTTTAATTAAGAATATTATTCAGAAAGAAATAGCATTAAAGAAAATTAGGTTATCTTTTAGCAAACACAGATCACTTAGGTAGCTGATTGTTTTGTTTTGAAAATACGTTTATGAATTTTCTAAAAATGACAGCAGGCGGAGCATTCTGGGGAGAGAGCTGAGGTGTGGGGACGGCAGTTAGAAGTGTGGTCGGGAGTGGCGTGGTTTGTGTTTCGCTCAGGTTGTCCACGTGGGGAGGTGAGTCTGGGAGCAGATGATAGAGGAGGAGGGTATGGGAGGAAGGCAAGCCAGCAGACTCCCTGCTTTAAGGAGAAGTTCTTCAACTGTGCCTTCTTCTCTCACTTTAAGTAGGGTGGGGGCCAATTTCATCCTTTTATTCTGATTTCAACATGTTTCCTCTTACTTGCCCTGCACTGGGGTCTGCTTTTGATGATCCAATTCCACTGAACCTTTCCTCCCTTGTCCTGTTCTCCTGTAAGCTGAGTAGACCCCTCGAGGTCAGGTTGGAACATCTTTCCTTGTACATCATAAGAGCTTTTGTACCCAACATTGACTAAATAAACCAACTAAATGAATAAAAGGCAAAAGAAATGTCATGGGCTCCCATATAACATCAGACCTACTTTGATCAGCTGCCCTGGTTAGAATCTTGTAATCCTTGTCATTTCTATTTTAATTTTGGAAAGAGTGAAAACTTGTGTTGAAACAGGTTGCATGAAAGGGACCCCTGAATTACCACCCAGTCGTGAAAGTGTGTGGAAGTAACATGACTTACACAACAGAGATGTAATGAGCTCGTAATAAACACTGGTGGGCAAATTTTGGGTGGGAATGCACTTAATAAGCAGCTATTGTGGACTTCCCTGGTGGCTCAGACAGTAAAGAATCTGCTGGCAATGTGGGAGACCCAGGTTAGATCCCTGGATCAGGAAGATCCCCTGGAGGAGGGCACGGCAACCTCTCCCCATATTCTTGCCTGGAGAATCCCATGGACAGAGGAGCCTGGTGGGCTCCATGGGGTCCATGTCTCCTGTGTCTCCTGCAGTGGCAGGCAGGTTCTTTACCACTGACCACCTGGAAAGCCACATTGCTTAACCCACCCGTGCATTAAGATGTAGGAAGCTGAAAAGAGTGTCACTTTCACCCCAACAAGGAAAGGATGGGCAGTCCACAAGGTCAGGACATGCCTGAGCCCATCAGAGAACTGACAGCACAGGGCCACCTCCTAGCCTGAAATGCACATAAAGGCAGGTGCCTCCTCAGAATAATGGCCCAAGAACGGACTCACTTCTGGCAGAACATAAAAGGAGAATGGGTCACCATGGCAGCAGGCAAGATTTCAACCAAAGTTTTTATGAAATTGCCAATGTGAGCCAGTGGGAGACTACAAAGCACTGGGAGCCACAGACACGAGGGGGCAGGAGGGGAGCTTGTATCTGCTAACAGGATCTTCCTTGTGGATGGACACTGGATGCTCCTGAGAAAGACTCAGGACAGAGTGGGAATCAGAGAAACTGCCCTGGTGATGTAGGAGTGGAGGAGGGAAAGCCACTGCTTCAGGACAGATGTTCAGCATGCTGCTGCTGCTGTGTGTGTGTGTGTGTGTGTGTGTGTGTGTATGTGTGTGCTCAGTCACGACTGACTCGTTACGACTCCATGGACTGTAGCCCACCAGGCTCCTCTGGTGGGATTTCCCAGGCAAGAATACTGGAGTGGGTTGCCGTTTCTTTCTTCAGGGGATCTTCCTGACCCAGCGATTGAACCCAAGTCTCTTGTGTCTCCTGCATTAGCAGGGATATTCTGTACCACCGAGCTCCCTGGGCAGTATTAAGCACACTGCTATCCATTGGTAAAGAGGGATTCAATATAGTTAAAAAAAAACAAAGCAACTCTTGTAAAAGATATATACTTATTTCACATTTATATAAACTCAGAATTTCCAATAAGCCAATCTGACACACTAGTGGATATTTTCCACTGTTAACATGAATGAGGTCAATCACAGAAGTTACATGCACTGACAATTCTATTAGCCAAAATTTTAGTTTCAGGTGTTGGGTTGAGCCATAATTAAATTTACAAAGGAGATTTATTTATTATGTCTTTACTATTTCTTAAAATCAATCCTTTTTTCTCAACCTCTTGCCTGGGTTCCCTCGCTCTCCTCCTTCCCTTTCAACCCATTCTCCCTGCTTGAACTAGATGAAGTTTTCAAAAATACGATTTCTATTTTGTCATTCTTATACTTAAAAGAATTCTGTGGTTTCAAAGAGCCTTCAGAGTAAAACCTAATTTCCCACATGAAATTTGTTTCATTTCCTACCCAGCCTGTCTTAAATTAACTTCATAAATTTCCAGTTTCTTTATAGGCTGCTGGCTCTTTCTGGAAGCTCATTCTTCTTTCTTCACATGGCTTACATCTTATCCATAGCTGAGCTTTTGGGTAACACCTTCCTTAACATCACCAATTGGGTTAGGCAGTTTGGCACCCTTCTTTAAGTTCTCAAAGAGTTAAGTACCTTTTTCAAAGTAAAACCACCAAGTACTGTAATCACTTGCTTGAGTATCTGCTGGACTGAGTTCTCTTTCTTTGATCTCTGGACCCACAGGCATTTACTATAGGACTCTACTTGGCACAAAGGCAATGTCAATAACTATTGGTTAAATAAGTGGATGGATGAATGAATGCTTATTCTTTAGCAAGGAAGCAAGTTTTGTTGACTAGGTCACGTCTGGTGAAAGGTATCATGGGCCAAAGTATTAAGCAAGATAAATGTAAAATGTCAAGTTGTCAAGTTAAAACCAAGCTATTCATTTGTTCAAATACTATAAATAAGAACTAGAAGGTAAGCCATCAGGAAATAATGTCATGATTATTGATTTTGCATCAGCTTACCAGGTAAGGTTTATTAGAAAATGTAAGTCGTCAGCAAGGTTTCCAATTCGAAGAAAAACTTGGGTTTTCCAGGCAGACAAAGAGGTAAACACTATCTTATTTCTCCATTTTGTACTTCATGTAAAAGTGGCTTCTCAGTTCACACTGCTTCATTTATTTCTCCCCCCGCCTCAGCTTGGTTACTTATTATAACTTCTCAAAGAGATTTCTACTTGTGTTTGACTTAGTGAATGTCTAAAACAAACCAAAAGGACAGGATTCAGGAATGGTGAACTTGGTGGTCAGCAAACATCTATTCTGTAGCAACTCTGTATATCTGTTAAATGAGAAAAGAGGCTAAATAATGTCTATGGTCCCTTAAGTTTTATGTTTTAATTAAAGAAAGCAGTTGAGTAAATACATAAATCAGGAAAATAGGCAGGATGCCCGGTTCTAAGTACGAGACTGACAGGTAAGTTAGATGTTTGTTTTCTTTTTTCTGGTAAGAGATAATTGACTTTACCCAAACAATGTTTGGAATTAAGAAAAAAAATCTGGAACTTAGAGTGGTTTGAATGGATGCCAGTAGATTTTCCTAATAATTTTACAAAGGCTTGGACTTTTGCCTAGATAAACTGTCCCTCTCTTTTTGGAAATCTTAAGCTGTGATATTAATACGCTAGTATATTGATGGAAAAAATTTTACACTGGATTTCAGAGTCATTTTCTTGCTAAGAAAAGTCTTTAAAAAGTGGTTATGTGTATCTTTAACCAAATGTGGCATGGTTAATATTATATACACTCCAAATATTCTATCCCAAAAGTTGTAGCATATAATTTGAAACATAATCATTGAATTGAATCCATCTATCCCTGGATAGATGTATCATAGTCAGCTTAGTTTTAAGTCCAGTATTTCCTGAAATCTGCAACTATAAAAGATATTAAACAAACAGACAACTATTTCCAGAGCTGGAACTGTGAAACTGGTTGCTATGGACTGGAAGAAAAATATGAGACTCATCCTACACATGCTGAGCAACTTCAGATCCAAAGAGTGAATAGTAGAAATAACATTTCTACCTCTTGCATTTATACTTGAGCTTTCCACCTGTCGTGAAATACCTGAATGTCTATTGCCAACTCAGTAAGTCTGCCACAGTTTTTGTTTCACTTATATTAAGATCGATAGGCATAATTTCATAGGGAAAGACATTTCTAGTATACGAACCTTTCATTGTGTGCTGAAATGGTGATCATTTAGAGATTTTATTACATTGTTCTTCTGTTTCAACCATTTGTGTGGCCAGTTTCTGCAGATGTCACATTTCCACAATATTAACTATGCTCATATAGCCAGGCAATCGTGTTTGAAACATGATCTCAGAGAACAATTTCTAGACAGTTCTTCAGATCTTAGCCAGAGTTCTTAGATCATAGTCTCAAACTGAACATAATTTCTTCAGCCTAAACAGAAAACGTATTAAGGAACAACTGGCTAATTACCATTTGCTTATTATAAATTGTGTCACAAATGGTATATGTTCTAAAAGACCACGATTTTTCTAGATTTTCCTCTATAGGCATAGCAGAGTGGAACCATGTTTGCAATCCTCATATAAACCACTTAGGAAAGATCCTGGAGTTGAAGACTTCCGTCCAAGAGTTGTCCTCCAAGAGTTAAAAATAAGATGATGGGAGAAAAGCAGTTCCCTCAGCAATGGCGTGTCAGTGGATGCTCCATAGCCTTCTTCTTTTTTCATTTTGGACCCTTTTCCCCAGACTCTCTTGGAGAATCAGATCTCCAACAGGGCAGTGAGAGTCTGCAAATCAGGGAGGCTGAGACAGCCTGAGATTTTTGTTTTTGCTTTTACGAAATAACAAAACTCTGTTTTGCAGAGTTTCCGCCCTTGGTAAAATTGAAGAATCTCTGAAGACAGGGAATAAAACCAAAGTGTAGGGAGGTCAGCAGTTGTGTTTGTTGAGCGTGTTGGGACTATGAGCGAATTGTGTTTAGTGTTCTCAAGCTGAGCTGTGCAAACACATAATCCCCAGTGCTTAGCCTAGGGCCAAGCTCACCGTGCATGGTTACCAAATGTTTGCTGAGCGTGCCGTGTTAGAGCTGGTTCATGCCCATCAACGTCTCACCATCGGGAACCCTGAGATATCAGGCCTTGGCTTGTAAGGCCCTATAACTGCTTTCACTAAGACGCCCCTTGTCACAAGCAGAGGTGCAGTTTTGCCTGGCCTGTGACTCAGGTGTAAGTCAGGCCTTCTCATCACCAAGCCTTGGGCTGAGTTGCATCCCCTTCTCCCTTTCCATTTCCTCGGGCCTAGTTCACCCTTCCACTCTTTCCCTTCTTCCTGCTCATCCCCACTGCGCCCTACGGAATTCCCATCACAGCACAAACTCCCCCACCTTTACACTCTCTCAACACTGACTCCGTAATCTCTCTGCCTTAACCAATGCTATCTTTTCCATAGGACAAAGCTTCCCTTTGTATCCTTTAGGGAATATTTCTTATTACTTGGTGTCATCTGTAGCCTGTTTGGGGCAGATTGTAGTTTCAGTGGGGGCTAAGAGAAGGTGAATATTCTAGTTCCCCATTGTCGCTGGCGAAACATTACTTTGTCTCATTAAAACACACATGTTTGGAAACAACTGCCTCTTGTCTCTCTGTCACCATTAAATGATCTGCTATTTTAGTTTCACCCATGATTGCTGGTGGAGACATCCATTAAAGCAGGTGATTTTATGATGACTATTGCCACAATCAAGACACCACTCACATAGAAACCTGTCACCAGCAAAGGCTGCTGTGATATACGGACCTGTGACAGTCAATAGCACAACTTAATCTGGGGCAATTACAATCCAAATCACATTGGCTGGCCAACAGTGGACATGATCTGTTAACTATACTTCTTGAAGCATGCCACCACTGCCAAACTCATCCACCACCTGACCATCACCCCCTCTGCACCTGGACGACCGGAAGCCAATTATTTTTGTACCAATCGCCATAGCTGAAGCTGAGCCCACCGTCTCAGTTGCCATCACTTCAGCTACAGTTCTGACTCCTGCAGTCCCCAGCTGTCTCTGTCTGACAGGAGTCCAAAGGCCAGTGTGCCCACAGCAGAGGGAGTCAGAGAGATGGCAGGAGACACAGTCAGAGAGGGAGCGGGAGGCAGGTTGCAGGAGGCTTCGCCCACCGTGGTAAGGACTACTTTCTATTCCAAGTGGAATGGGAATCTTTCAGAGGAATTCTGGCAGAGCAGTGACATGGAAATAATTATTTTGAGATAGTGACTCATCTACAAAGAGGCCTGAGTAGATGAAGGAGACTAGTTTGGAGAGAATGAAAATAGCCCAGGCAAGAACTGAATAAGCCTTGAACCAGGATCACTGCTTCACCAGGTCACAGTGGAGGTAGTGAGAAGTGCTAGGATTTAAGGTCTGTTTTGATGCTAGAAGCATCACAATTTGCTGATGGGTTGCTTATGGGATATAGGAGAAACAAAAGAACTTTCAAAGGTTTACATTGTTCGGCAGAAAGGATGGAGGAGCCATTTGCTGAAATGGGTACAGAGTTTGGGTCTATACAAGGACTCTGATTTCTTCTGTAATGTTTCACTGCTGATAACGGTCAAGCCCCCACGCCCCTCGTCCCCCTTTTCCTTCTGTTCCGCATATGGGCAAGCCAGTGCGAAAGTCCAGGAGCTCCCTTCCCTGGCGCTGGGGGGAAGTTCAGTCCATGAGTCACAAGCAGCACGCAAAGACACTCACCGCAGCTCCCCTTTCCAGTTGCCCCAATCATAAATGTCCAGAATGTCTCTTTTCCTTGCTCTCAGGCCACTTTCAGACCTGCTTGCCACCCCGCCTCCTCTCCCTAGAAAGCTTCATATGTGAGTAATCTCCCCACACCCTCATGGTGTTTGTGTAGTGTCATCAGCCTGGAGGTCCAGATCAAATTTGGGGCAGGGAGGTTCACCCCTTCTATGCAGGACATCTACAAAAGTTATAAAGAGGGTTCCTGAAATTGGTGGGTGACCGAGAGGAGGAACAGGAAACCATTCTTGAGCATATACGTTTGAGTTATCTGTTAGATATTAAAGTGAAAATGTTGGGTAGGCAGCTGTTTTCCGGAGTTCAGAAGATAATTCCAGGATACTGATAGAAATTTGGGAGTCATCAGCTCTTAGTCGACAGCACTTAGGACTATAGACTGGGTGAGCTCGCCAAGGACCTGAGAGTAAAGATGAGAAGAGGCCCACAAACGGAGCCCTGGATTCCAGCAATGAAGTTGGAGAGATGAAGAGATCTTCTCAGGAAGGGCTGCTGTCTCATGACATAAAAGAGCTAAGAGAGGTGCCCTGCAAACCAAGTGAACACATTACATAGAGATGGGGGAGCAGTCAGTGGGGTCTAAAGCTCTTTCCAGACACATTTATTTCATAAGGAAATAAAAATGAATTTAATGTCAGCTTGCTTGAGTTTCTCTGATTTAGTTAATTCGCCAAAGATCCAAAGCTGACATCTTTGGCAAAAGGCTATTTAGTATATTTCATACTGACGCAGCTCACTATTAATTTATAATAGGTTCCTAATCCCATTTAAATACTTCTAAGCCTCCTAAATTTATTTTTCAAAAGACAGTAGACACTTACTTAAATATTTTTATGATGGCTGTAAATTACTGCATAATGAATGGAAAAATAGGGCATTATGTTATAAGCATTGAGGACCAGTGAGCAAAGATGTATGTATGTAACAATGAAATCTTTCTGGTTCACTAGATTAATCAGCATGCATTAAGTGAATGCTAATATTTTAGGGCATTATACTAAGCTTAAGGAAATGGCAACCCACTCCAGTATTCTTGCCTGGAAAATCCTGTGGACAGAGGAGCCTGGTGGGCTACAGTCCATGGGGTCACAAGGAGTTGGACACGACTGAGCAACTTCACTTTCACTTTACTTTTTAGTAGGAAATGCTTCTGATGTTATTCATTGTATTATACAGATACTTGGGGATATTTCCTATGTGTTCAGCATTGTGCCAAATGCTGAGAATTCAAAGGGCAATGTAAGAGGATGAACTGACTACTTTAATGCATGATAAAGGCTGTAAGCACAGGATACTGGGGAAATATGCACAAGACCGCTAGCAGCCCTAAAAGTGGGTGATTCCATTTTGTTGTTGATGATAGCCAGGCTTGCATTCAACTACACCAAGTCCAGAAACAAATTCTTTTTGACCCCTAAAGCATTAGTTTATTTTCTCTTGTCTGGTAGTGAACTGTTAGTGTCCCTTGTGGGAGGCTGAGGAATGACTTCTCTCAAAATGCCCGCATTTTACTCCCTGGAACCTGTGAATGTTACCTTACATGGCAAAGGAGACTTTGCAGATGTGATTAACTGAAGGGTCTTGGGCGACTTCCCTGGTCGTCCAGTGGCTAGGCCTCTGCACTCCTGATGAAGGGGGCCCAGGTTTGATCCCCGGTCAGGGAACTAGATCTTGCATGCTGCATCAAAGATCAAAGATCCTGCCTGCTGCGACTGAGACTGCACAGTCCCAAAGTGAAGGATCTCGGGATGGGAAGCTTATCTTGGATTGGTACCCAATGTATTCACGAGGGTCCTTGTAGAGGGATGCAGGAGAATCAGGTAGTAAGAGATGTGATGAGAGTAACAGGGGGGGAGGGGCCACAGGTAAAGGAATGCAGGCAGCCTCCAGAAACAGAAGACAGCGAGGAGGCGGATTCTCCCCCTGAGCCACCCGAAGGAATCAGTCTATGCATTCCTTGCCAGTAAAAATCCTTGCTTAGGGAATCCCTAGACCACACATCTCCACATTTTCCTTCTGCAAACCATACATGGCCATCCTTTAGGAGGGAGGAGCTGTCTATCTCCTGCTTAGTTCATAGTTCTCATGAAGCATTCTCAGGCTGGGACATAATTGCAGGGAATATGGTAAATTGTTGTGAGTCACCAAATCACTGTAATTCTTAATAAGAATCATCTTATTAAGATGATTCTGAATGTGCTTCTTCTGATTGTGCTTGTTCTGAATGTGTTCATTCACAGAGTGACTTAGGACATTTCCCAGCATCTCTTAGGAAACTGACTCACCCTGTTCCAGGCCACTTCCCAGGTCTCCCGGTCACAGAGCGTGCCCTGCCTCATGATGTGAGAAAGCATAAATGGACAACAAATGCCTCATTCAAGACATTCAGCCTCACCACCAGTCAAGTACCAATTAAAGTCACACTGAAACAGTTTCTACCCACCAGACTGGAATATAGTTTTTAAAACTCTGAAAAGCTTTTTAAAAATTTTTATGAACGTATAAAACACAAGAAAGCAAAAAGAAAAAAAAAAGACAAGAAAAACATTTTTTATGAAAGTATAGTTGATTTACAGTGTTGTGTTCATTTCTGCTGTCCAGCAAAGTGATGGAGTTATGCAAATATATATTCTTTTTCATTATGCTTTATCACACATGTTGACATATTGAATATATTCCCCTGTGCTATACAATAGCACCTCGTTTTTTATCCATCCTATATTTAATAGTTGGCATCTGCTGGCCCTAGTCTCCTAATCCTTCCCTTCCCCTCTCCTTGAGCAACCACAGCCTGTTCTCTGTGTCTGTGGGTCTGTTTCTATTTGTGGATATGTTCATTTGTGTAGGATTTTAGATTCCACAGATGCAATATCATACAGGATTTGTGTTTCTCTTTCTGACTTACTTTGCTTAGTATGATGACCTCTAGGTCCATCCGTGTTGTTGCAAATGACATTGTTTCTTTCTTTTTTGCGACTGAGCGATATCCCACCTCTTCTTTATCCATTTGTCTGTCCATGGCCATTTAGGTTGTTTCCATGTCGTGACTCTTACAGGCAGTGCTGCAACGAGCATAGGGGTGCATGTATCTTCTAGCATTAGACTTTTGTCAGGGTATATGCCCAAGACAAAGTGGGATTGCTGGATCATATTCCAAGTTAATTTTTAGTTTTCTGAGGAACTTCCATAGTGTTTTCCATAGTAGTTGCACAAATTTATATTCTCAACAACAGTGTAAAAAGGTTCCATTTTCTTCACACTATTTTCAACATTTATTATTTGTAGACTTTTGAATGAAAATATCTGAAAATCTTAAGCATCGACAGTGATCTAGAACAATGGACACTCTCATACACGTCTTGTGTGTGAATAGTAGAGTAGTAAAAACACTAAGGAAAATGTGTGCATACCCTGTAACACATCAACTCCTCTCCTAGACATGCATTGATGTGTCTTTATAGATAGACAGACAGATAAAGTGCCCCAAAACATAGATGAGTTGTTCATAGCAGGACTGTTTATCTTAACAAAAATGAATAAATGAATAAATAAATGCAAGTCCAGAAGCATACAGTTTGATACCTTTACCAATTCTGTTTCAGATCTGGAGTCTTATTATGAAGAAAAACAAGGGAATGATAAATAGCTTAGAGTCTTATGGCATTTCTAGGGGTTGGAGATATTACATGGGAAGTGTTTAATGGCTCTTCATTTGTATTTGTGATTTCGATCTATTATGCTGGGCAGTAGATACATAGTTAGGTGTCTGTACTACTGTTCTTCAGTTTTCATACTAAATTTTGTGGGTATGAATGTCTGAGTAGAATCTCATAATAGTAACACTGTGATCGCCCTTCTACTTCCTCTCGGTATGCCACTGTGTCAAATTTGGCTTCTTGAATGACTCTGGGAGGGGGTGGTTTTAGGAGTAGTAGCATGTGTTGTAATAATGCTCACAAAGGTTCTAGGTTTTTAAAAATATATTCTTGTTCTTTTTTAAGGATGCGGTTTTTTGTTCCTTTAAAAATCTATTTATTTGCTATTCATTTATTTTTGGCTTGTCTGGGTCTTTGTTGTTGTGTGCAGGCTTTCTCTAGGTGTGGCGAACAGAGGCTACTGGTCATTGCAAGGAGGGGCTCCAGAGCGCAGGCTCCGTCGTGGCAGCAGAGGGGCTTAGTTGCCTCAAGACATGAGGAATCTTCCCTGAACAGAGACTGAACCGGTGTCCCCTGCACTGGCTGGCAGATTCTTAACCCCCACACCACCGGGGAAGTCCCTCCAGGTTCCTTTTTCATGGGGACTTTAGTTTCCATTTGCTGACAATCAACCCCAAACCAGGGGATATGCTGAAGGCAGAGCCACACAAGAAGATGCAGGATTAGAGATTCCTGTCAAGAGCGCCGAAATGACAATCTGAAAACCTTCACTATGATGAAATTTCCAGTAGGGCATATAGAATTCTCTTTGACTGTGTGGACCACAACAAACTCTGAAACATTCTTAAAGAGATGGGAATACCAGACCACCAGACCGACCACCCAACCTGCCTATTGAGAAATCTGTATGCAGGTCAGGAAGTAAGTTAAAACTGGACATGGAACAACAGACTGCTTCCAAATACAGAAAGGAGTACATTAAGGCTGTATATTGTCACCCTGGTTATTTAACTTATATGCAGAGTACATCAGGCTGGATGAAGCACAAGCTGGAATCAAGATTGCAGGGAGAAATATCCATAACCTCAGATATGCAGATGACACGACCCTTATGGCAGAAAGTGAAGAAGAACTAGAGCCTCTTGATGAAAATGAAAGAGGAGAGTGAAAAAATTGGCTTAAAACTCAATATTCAGAAAACTAAGATATGCATCTGGTCCCATCACTTCATGGCAAATAGATGGGGAAACAGTGACAGACTTCATTTTTTTTTTTTTTTTTTGGCTCCAAAATCACTGCAGATGGTGATTGCAGCCATGAAATTAAAAGACACTTGCTCCTTGGAAGAAAAGTTATGACCAACCTAGACAGCATATTAAAAAGCAGAGACATTAATTTAGCAACAAAGGTCCATCTAGTCAAAGCTATGGTTTTTCTAGTAGTCATGTATGGATGTGAGAGTTGGACTGTAAAGAAACCAGAGCGCTGAAAAATTGATGCTTTTGAACTGTGGTATTGCAGAAGACTCTTGACAGTCCCTTGAACTGCAAGGAGATCCAACCAGTCCATCCTACAGGAAATCAGTCCTGAATATTCATTGGAAGGACTGATGCTGAAACTGAAACTTCAGGTTTTGGCTACCTGATGCGAAGAACTGACTCATTTGAAAAGACCCTGATGCTGGGAAAGATTGAAGGTGGGAGGGGAAGGGGAAGACAGAGCCTGAGATGGCTGGATGGCATCACCGACCCAATGGACATGAGTTTGAGTAAACTCTGGGAGTTGGTGATGGACAAGGAGGCCTGGCGTGCTGCAGGCCATGGGATCGCAAAGAGTTGGGCACATCTGAGTGACTGAACTGAACTGAACTGATAGAATTCTCAGACTAGAAAAGTGGCCCCCAACATTTACCACAAAAGCATGGTGATGAATGTCTGTCCTTCAAGGCTGTGGGTGACACATTTTCACAGAGAAAAGAGAAAAGACTCTTTGGTAGTTGTCATAAACTGCAATTTTCATGAAACTTTATAACCTTGAACCAATAATCTATCAGTTAGTCACCCAGTACTGATTAAGTTCTTTGTAAGTTCTTCTAAATTTTGCAGTTGGGTTCTTTCCACTCAGGAAATTCATTTCAAAAACATACCTGGTCCCTCCCTTAAAAACTGACATTATAATATATTCAGCTACAATTGTTTGTGCTCAGTTGCACAGCAGAGATAATCTGAGCCGTACTGTCTGCAGAGAGAGAATTAAGAGTCATAGGATAAAAATGCAGAAATACAGAGGATAAATAAAGGAAGGACACATTTTCAGAAAAAGGTGGTGTCGAAAGGAAGGACTCTGTCATATGTCAGGTGTCCATATTGTTGATGTGAACCAGAGGCGTCATAGTACCAAACAGACATCAGGATGGTCACCTGGATGTCACCTCGGTGTGTATCCAGTTATTAATAAATATCATACAATATCATACATGCAGACCAATTTCCCGATATTCAAATAAAGCATAGAAGTTTGTATGTTCATATCGTATTTGTCAAAATATTTATACCTTGAATGTTGTAGCCAGAATACCCAGAAACTTTAATTGTCCTTAAAGTGAAATCGCTTAGTTGTGTCTGACTCTTTGCGACCTCATGGACTGTAGCCTACCATGCTCCTCTGTCCATGGGATTTTCCAGCAAGAGTACTGGAGTGCATTGCCATTTCCTTCCCCAGAGGATCTTCCTGATGGCAGGATCAAACCTGGGTCTCCCACATTGTAAGCGGATGCTTTACCATCTGAGCCACAGGGAAGTCCTTAGCTCTTGATTAATAAGTAAATTTGTTTGTAATTAGGTTAAATTGTTTATAAGAACTTAGCTAAAATCATCCACAATGGAAAAACTCATCATATATTGATAAGGAAGAAAAAGTTATACAAAAACTGTTTTGGGAAAACTGGTTAAATATTTGGGGAAAAACAAAAATTGAGTTCAAATGCAGTGAAGAGTTAATCATTGAAAATCAAAAAGTAAAAATCAGAGATTGTTAATTTAACCTCCAAAGTTATAAAAATTTCTCTAAGTTAGGAAATTGTTCTTAAAAAAGAAAAAACAGAAAAAAAAACTGCTGGAAAAATATTTGCAACACAAAGGATAGAAAAATCATCGGTGTCTCGGTACATAAAATATGCACTAGAAAAAAGAACACCAACCCAGGAATAGTTAAACTGTCATTGAACGTAAATATGAACATGAATAAGCATATAATGACATTTTGTAAATATGACTATTGAATAATATTTGAATGTTTCTTGACAAGCTTCATTTCAGAGTTAGAAAACAAAGGAAATGATTATACAAATACACATACATTCTTTTTACTGACCTGAAGATGGTCAAAATGGTCAAAGCAGGGAATACGCATTGAGTAGAGTGATTTTATAACATTGTTAGTGACAGTGTGGAGAAGGCAATGGCACCCCACTCCAATACTCTTGCCTGGAAAATCCCATGGATGGAGGAGCCTGGTGGGCTGCAGTCCATGGGGTCTCGAAGAGTCGGACATGACTGAGTGACTTCACTTTCCCTTTTCACTTTCATGTACTGGAGAAGGAAATGGCAAGCCACTCCACTGTTCCTGCCTGGAGAATCCCAGGGATGGAGGAGCCTTGTAGACTCCCGTCTATGGGCTCGCACAGAGTCGGACACGACTGAAGCGACTTAGCAGCAGCAACAGCAGCAGTGACAGGGTAACCTGGTACAATTTTCTTAATCAATTTGGCAATTTATTTTTATCAAGAGGTTTTGATCTATTCAATTCTACTTTTAAACTGCCACTTAAAGAAACAATGCAAGTTTTGAAAAAAAATTTTTTTAATGATTATTGTATTGACTATTACTCCTGCAAAATAGAAGCAATCTAAATGCTTAAGAATGGAAGCATGGTTAAGTAAACAATCTTAGTTTTTATGTAACAGACAATTATACAGTCAATAAAACACATTAAAATGAATAAAAAGAATAACTATACTTAGATAAGCATTGAAAAATTCATATTGGGAGGAACCAAGACAATGTCAAAAGTGGACAGGTGATTATATTCTTTAAATTTTCGGAATCATCTTCAAAATAGGCTTATATTACTCTTCTAATTGGAAAAAGGTATATGAAGTCAGTTCATTTCAGTTCAGTCGCTCAGTCGTGTCCGACTCTTTGCGACTCCATGAATCGCAGCACGCCAGGCCTCCCTGTCCATCACCAACTCCCAGAGTTCACTCAGACTCACGTCATCGAGTTGGTGATGCCATCCAGCCATCTCATCCTCTGTCGTCCCCTTCTTCTCCTGCCCCCAATTCTTCCCAGCATCAGAGTGTTGTCCAATGAGTCAACTCTTCGCAATATATTTTGGTAAATACTTATTTTTTAACTTTTATCATACATAGAGTAGTTTTCACATGTGGTTGTTATTTATTATATAAACATCCATGTATCACACTCAGGTCAAAATCAGAACACTTCCAGAATCCCCAGAATCCCTTCATGTGGTATTCAGCCCCAATTCTGCTTTTCTCCTTCCCCTGAGAGGTGACCACCATCATGAGTTTTACATAAGTCATTTCCTTGCTGTTGTAAAATAGAAATATCACTTACATATATATCTCTAAATAAGATTAGTTTTAATGCCTCTGTGAATTTTCCCACTACATTATATTTGTGAGGTTCATGAATTTGCTATGTCTAACAATAGTTCATTTATACATTTCATTGTATAAATGTAACACAATTTACCTGTCTATTCTGCTGCTGTTGTATGTTTGGGTCATTGTTTTTTAAACCAATAAATAATGTTACTATGAACATTTCTCTGTGTCTGTGTATTTCCTTTGGGAGCATACTAGAAGTAGAACTGCTTCATCATTGTACACAAATGTCTTCAAGTTTACTAGATAATAAAAAATTCTTTCCAAGTTATCTTGCCAATTTCTGTAACTGCCAGCAGCATATTTATTTAAAATTTCACTAGTGATTTATTCAATAAGATTTCACAAGTTTTCCATTAAAACTACTGCATCTCTATTAATAGACATTTCTAGATGCTTGAAAATTTCCTTTCAATATCTCTTTAACTTTCTAGTTTTCTGAATATTTCTTGATGATACATAAAAACATGAAATA
The DNA here is from genome assembly GCA_006408695.1 of Aepyceros melampus. Classification (NCBI taxonomy): domain Eukaryota; kingdom Metazoa; phylum Chordata; class Mammalia; order Artiodactyla; family Bovidae; genus Aepyceros; species Aepyceros melampus. The sequence continues at coordinate 9,299 of SJXQ01011512.1, read as the reverse complement.
ATTACTTATATTAATACAAAATACTCAAATACTCAAATTATTTTTGTCTATGGATTTGTATCCACTAATCTTGCTAAACTTTTACTTATTCTAATAGGTTGCTTGTGGATTCTTTGGATTTCTATGTTTACAATCTGATAAATGCAAATAAGAACAGCTTTCATCCGTATAAAATTGACGTCTTATTTTCTCGTTCTCTTTAGGACATTCAGTACAATACAGAGAAGCAGGAGTCGCAGTGGACTCTTATTACCTTTTCCTCTTCCTTTTTACATCTCACCCTTTTACACTGAGGGTCTTTACCCTTCTGCATTTCTTTCAGTGAATGTCTGTTGGTGGAAAACTTCCTCAAATTTTGTTCAAGTAAGAAATGGCCTTATTTTTACTTTTTACTTGATAGATTTCTTGCCGAGCATAGAATGCCAGCTTGCCAGTAATTGTTTTCCAGTACGTTGAAGATCATTTAAGTGGTCTTCTGATTTTCACTTTTGATTTGGAGTGGTCAAAAAAGGGGCTTCCCAGGAGGCGATAATGGTAAAGAATCTGGTTGCTAAGAGGTAAAAAACTGTGCCCGCCAATGTAGGAGGTGCAAGAGACATGGGTTCCATTCCTGGGCTAGAGAAATCCTCTAATGTAGAAAATGGCAACCCACTCTGGTATTCTTGCCTGGGAAATCCCATGGACAGAGGAGCCTACAGTCCATGGGGTCGCAGAGTCAGACACGACTGAACACACACACAGACGGAGCTTGTAATGAAATGTAGTCACCTATGTGTTTTTAGAAAGGTAGGGAGCCAGGGTCCTGATGCTAACTTTTCCAGGTACTCTGTCTCATTCTTCGCTGCTCTAAGATTTATGACACAACTGAGAAGTTTGAATTATAATTTGAAAATCCCAAGTTCTCCAACCATTACATAGTAGTGGACTCAGATCCAATCAGAACAACACTGTGTTAATGAAACAAGATTTGGGTGAATTTAACTCAGATGACTATTATATCTACTACTGCGGCAGGAATCCCTCAGAAGAAATGGGGTAGCCATCATGGTCAACAAAACAGTCCGAAATGCAGTACTTAGATGCAATCTCAAAAACGACAGAATGATCTCTGTTCGTCTCCAAGGCAAACCATTCAGTATCACAATTATCCAAATCTATGCCCCAACCAGTAATGCTGAAGAAGCTGAAGTTGAATGGTTTTATGAAGACCTACAAGACCTTTTAGAACTAACACCCAAAAAAGATGTCCTTTTCATTATAGGGGACTGGAATGCAAAAGTAGGAAGTCAAGAAACACCTGGAGTAACAGGCAAATTTGGCCTTGGAATGCGGAATGAAGCAGGCCAAAGACTAATAGAGTTTTGCCAAGAAAATGCACTGGTCATAGCAAACACCCTCTTCCAACAACACAAGAGAAGACTCTACACATGGNCTGCGAAGAGCTGACTCATTGGAAAAGACTCTGATGCTGGAAGGAATTGGGGGTAGGAGGAGAAGGGGACGACAGAGGATGAGATGGCTGGATGGCATCACCGACTCGATGGACATGAGTTTGCATGAACTCTGGGAGTTGGTGATGGACAGGGAGGCCTGGCGTGCTGCAGTTCATGGGGTCGCAAAGAGTCAGACATAACTGAGCGACTGGACTGAACTAAACTGAACCACAGTATCCTTTTGGTTTTCTTTGATCCTCCCCACACATCTGTAAATCCATCTCTTTGTAATACAGCCTCCAGGAATTATTCTAATTATTGCTGAGTGTGCCTTTGGTTTCCCGTTGGGACCTTGAATGATAAGTTCACCAACGTATTATCATGGTTCTGTCTTTTTTTCCAAGGTCACAACATATACACATGATTTTCTCCTGGACTTATACAGGCTGTGTGTCTGTTGTTTTAGTCACTATATCATATCCAAAACTTTGTGACTCCATGGACTGTAGCTTTCCAGGCAAGAATACTGAAGTCAGTTGCCATTTCCTTCTCCAGCGTATCTTCCTGACTCAGAGGTCAAACCCATATCTCTTACATTGGCAGGCAGATTCTTTATTGCTGAGCCATCACGGAAACCCCATAGACTGTATACTCAACAGGAACTTCAAAGTCACACTCTTGGAAGTCAGTTGACTCATTCTCACTGGTCATATTCATTTAATCACTAGATCTAACTGAAATGGCCCTCAACCTGTCCTACTTTCCATCTTTACCACCTCTCACCCCACTCCAGTGCTCTTGCCTGGAAAATCCCATGGGTGGAGGAGCCTGGTGGGCTGCAGTCCATGGGGTCGCTAAGAGTCGGACACGACTGAGCGACTTCCCTTTCGCTCTTAGGTTAAGTGTTATAGCATTTTTCACTTAAACTGTGAAACTAATCTTTTATTTTATTTTTTTAAATTTTACTTTATTTTACTTTACAATACTGTATTGGTTTTGCCATACATTAACATGAATCCGCCCGGGTGTACACGTGTTCCCAATCCTGAACCCCCCCCTCCCTCCCCATACCATCTTCCTGGTCATCTGCCTCACTACTACTAAATTTGTTTTCCACTCTAGTAGTGTGAACTACTGTCCTTTCTTGCAAAGCTGACCACAAAACATGCTCAGGTACTCTTTCATCAAAGTAATACAATTCCAATTATCTTTACAAGTATCTTTCTCCTTAACTTCAATTATCTTACTACTCATCTCTTGATATGATCGCCCTGTAGTCTCATAGTGAAAGTGAAAGTGAAGTCGCTCAGTCATGTCTGACTCTTTGCGACCCGTGGACTGTAGCCCACCAGGTTCCTCCGTCTCATAACCATCCACCAAATCCTTCCCTCTTTAATTTCTGAAAGTGCTATATTCACATTCCTCTGAACATGTCATATTAGTTTACTTCTCCATGCCTTTGTATATGTTGTTTTCATATGTTGTAGTCATTATAGAGCAATATCTCCTTATAGTCTATTTATTCATATATCAACTCTTCCTTTATGAAATCTTCCTGATTCCAAATCAACTTTACTACCCATTCCTTTGAATGTTTGCAATCCAGAGACGCAGGTTCCATCCCTGGGTCGGGAAGAGCCCCTGGAGTAGGGAATAGCTACCAACTCCAGTATTCTTGCCTGGAGAATTCCATGGGTAAATATGACTATATATGTAGAGTGTAATAAACAAGATAATATACTTAAATTACTTACATTATTTTTACTTGTTGCTAAACTTAAACTCCTCAAAAGTAGAAACTGTTTTAAAAATATCACTTCAAGTTTAATGAAATTGGAACTACCATATCAGTAAGTATTGCTCCATCACATTATTTACTCTTTTCATATAAAGAATATATTTTTAAAAGTAAAAGTTCTACATTTAATTTTTAAATATCAATAAATCATATTTGAGTGTATTGTCTTTAAACAATTCTCCAGGCTATGTAATAATAACCGAAATGGAAACCTTATTTTATTCTTCAGTTCAGTTCAGTTGCTCAGTCGTGTCCAACTCTTTGCGACCCCGTGAATCGCAGCACGCCAGGCCTCCCTGTCCATCACCATCTCCCGGAGTTCATTCAGACTCACATCCATCGAGTCAGTGATGCCATCCAGCCATCTCATCCTCTGTCATCCCCTTCTCCTCCTACCCCAATCCCTCCCAGCATCAGAGTCTTTTCCAATGAGTCAACTCTTTGCATGAGGTGGCTAAAGTACTGGAGTTTCGTCTTAGACAAAGAGAAATTTTTGACTGCAGGCCAGAGAAAAAATCAGTATCATAGATACAATGGTTCCTTAAATTTTTTTTCTCTCTTTATTCTGGCTGTTCCTATAATATACAATGTTACATGTAAGTAATTATAATTCACTTTCCTAGGGGCATCTATTCCAATAAAATTAAGGGTTATATTTCTATGTACTCAAATTCTTATTAAATTAAGACCAGAATCAATACTATTTAGACACACTTTTGTCTGTTTTTAGTTACTAGATTAAACTTAACTCCCATCCACCTTTGATTATCAATAAATGAAAGCTTTTCACAATTTTAAAGTATTCCTGAATGAAAATACATCTTGCACACTTTGTTATCTCTTTCTCAGAGACACAGTGATAATCAAGATATTAAACATAATTGATTCAAGCTAGCCTTTGTCTTTGCAGTTGAAGCATAAACATAAAATAATTTGTGAGCAGCAAGCATGTCCTTTCTTGCAAAGCTGACCACAAAACATTGCTCAGGTACTCTTTCATCAAAGTAATACAATTCCAATTATCTTTACAAGTATCTTTCTCCTTAACTTCAATTATCTTACTACTCATCTCTTGATATGATCGCCCTGTAGTCTCATAGTGAAAGTGAAAGTGAAGTCGCTCAGTCATGTCTGACTCTTTGCGACCCGTGGACTGTAGCCCACCAGGTTCCTCCGTCTCATAACCATCCACCAAATCCTTCCCTCTTTAATTTCTGAAAGTGCTATATTCACATTCCTCTGAACATGTCATATTAGTTTACTTCTCCATGCCTTTGTATATGTTGTTTTCATATGTTGTAGTCATTATAGAGCAATATCTCCTTATAGTCTATTTATTCATATATCAACTCTTCCTTTATGAAATCTTCCTGATTCCAAATCAACTTTACTACCCATTCCTTTGAATGTTTGCAATCCAGAGACGCAGGTTCCATCCCTGGGTCGGGAAGAGCCCCTGGAGTAGGGAATAGCTACCAACTCCAGTATTCTTGCCTGGAGAATTCCATGGGTAAATATGACTATATATGTAGAGTGTAATAAACAAGATAATATACTTAAATTACTTACATTATTTTTACTTGTTGCTAAACTTAAACTCCTCAAAAGTAGAAACTGTTTTAAAAATATCACTTCAAGTTTAATGAAATTGGAACTACCATATCAGTAAGTATTGCTCCATCACATTATTTACTCTTTTCATATAAAGAATATATTTTTAAAAGTAAAAGTTCTACATTTAATTTTTAAATATCAATAAATCATATTTGAGTGTATTGTCTTTAAACAATTCTCCAGGCTATGTAATAATAACCGAAATGGAAACCTTATTTTATTCTTCAGTTCAGTTCAGTTGCTCAGTCGTGTCCAACTCTTTGCGACCCCGTGAATCGCAGCACGCCAGGCCTCCCTGTCCATCACCATCTCCCGGAGTTCATTCAGACTCACATCCATCGAGTCAGTGATGCCATCAGCCATCTCATCCTCTGTCATCCCCTTCTCCTCCTACCCCAATCCCTCCCAGCATCAGAGTCTTTTCCAATGAGTCAACTCTTTGCATGAGGTGGCTAAAGTACTGGAGTTTCGTCTTAGACAAAGAGAAATTTTTGACTGCAGGCCAGAGAAAAAATCAGTATCATAGATACAATGGTTCCTTAAATTTTTTTTCTCTCTCTATTCTGGCTGTTCCTATAATATACAATGTTACATGTAAGTAATTATAATTCACTTTCCTAGGGGCATCTATTCCAATAAAATTAAGGGTTATATTTCTATGTACTCAAATTCTTATTAAATTAAGACCAGAATCAATACTATTTAGACACACTTTTGTCTGTTTTTAGTTACTAGATTAAACTTAACTCCCATCCACCTTTGATTATCAATAAATGAAAGCTTTTCACAATTTTAAAGTATTCCTGAATGAAAATACATCTTGCACACTTTGTTATCTCTTTCTCAGAGACACAGTGATAATCAAGATATTAAACATAATTGATTCAAGCTAGCCTTTGTCTTTGCAGTTGAAGCATAAACATAAAATAATTTGTGAGCAGCAAGCACGCATTGGGCTTCCCAGCTGTGCTAGTGATAAAGAAGTGGCCTACCAATGCAGGAGACCCAGGAGACATGGGTTTGATCCCTGAGTCAGGAAGATCTCCTGGAGGAGGGCATAGCAACCCACTCTGATATTCTTGTCTGAAGAGTCCCATGGACAGAGAAGCCTGCCAGGCTACAGTCCATGGGGTCACAAAGAATTGGACACAATTGAAGCAATTTTGACTGCATGCAAGAACATATTATATAGATTAATATAATAATTTACAACTAAAATATAATACTGTTCTCTACAGTAGCAAATAAATTTAAACAGAATGAAATCCTGTGTTATACAGATATTTAAAACTATTTAGATATCCTTTATTAATTTCAAAGACCTCTTTCAAGTGATTTTAAACTTGAAGTTTAGAAATCCATTTATAAGTTTTCTTCAGGAAGATTCATGATTCCTCATGATCAGTATTTAACTATAAATCATAGTGGAAAACTGGAAAATTTCAAGAAAATATTATACAAAGGTATCCTGTTATCACAAAACCTTAATTAATAACTGAATGAAACTGTGAATATAGCAAATGTTGAAGTGATTATGCAAACACTGAAGGAAGAGCATGAGACTTCTTAATTCTTTTTGTGAATAAAGCATCAAGAGTCTTGGCTAGGAATTATATAGTGAAAAGCACCATTAAACAAGCAAATTAAAAACTGCTTGAAGTTCTCTCAAGGTTGCATTCTAATATCCTTGAAAGGAGACACTTGAAAAATATAAGATCTTCTGAAATTGACAGTCTGTGTTATACTATTAACCTACTAAATAGACAGATGAAAACATTTGCACAGAAAGTGTTTTGAAACTTGTTATACCAAAACAAATGTATATATTATGAAGTGCAATTCAACATTTTCATGGTTTAAAAAAAAATAATAAAACAAGAGAGCTCTAAAGATTGCACACCCGGAACCATATCCCCAGAAACAGGATATAGAGTAGTTTTATTTTTTTTAATTAATTTTTATTTTTTAGTTTGTTTTGCTTTACAATACTGTATTCATTTTGCTATACATTGACATGAATCAGCCACGAGTGTACATGAACTCCCAATCCTGACCCCCCTCTCCCCCATCCCGCCCCACACCATCTCTCTGGACTATCCCCGTGCCTCAGTCCCAAGCATCCTACATCCTGCATCGAACCTAGACCGGCGATTCATTTCACTTATGATATCATACATGTTGCACTGCCATTCTCCCAAATCATCCCTCCCTCTCCCTCTCCCACAGAGTCCAAAAGGCTGTTCTATACATCTGTGTCTCTTTTGCTGTCTCATGTACAGGTTTATAATTACCATCTTTCTAAATTCCATATATATGTGTAAGTATACTGTATTGGTGTTTTTCTTTCTGGCTTACTTCACTCTGTATAATCGGCTCCAGCTTCATCCACCTCATTAGAACTATTCAAATGTATTCTTTTTAATGGCTGAGTAATACTCCATTATGTATATGTACCACAGCTTTCTTATCCATTCATCTGCTGATGGACATCTAGGTTGCTTCCATGTCCTGGCTATTATAAATAGTGCTGCGATGGGCAGGCCCTGCAGTCTCATGCCCAAGAGTCTCAGCTTCACCACCACTAATTCATTCATTATGAGCCTCACTTTCCACATCTCATGCCAAAATAACTCATGAAGACTGTGACAATCGGCTGAGATAGTTAATGTAAAGCACAGAGCTCAGTCAATTCTAATCAGCTGATAAATGTTTATTATTATCATTATAGCAATGGTAGATATGACTGTGGTGATATTTCTTTCTCTAGAGTCAGAGATTCCCCTGTGCCCTTGAGGTCTTTTGGTGAAAAGTTTAAGAAGTTTTGATACACAGAAGCATAAGATATCTCTCCAAATATCTTATTCACTTTTCTGGTAATCATGTTATATTTTCACACTGCTGAATCCATTATTTAAGAAGCATTTCCTACCATCTCAATCTTTGAAACCCTACATGTTCTATCGTTAAGTTCTCTCTCTTTTTTAGCTTCTTCCCTGATTATATGAGGTAAAAGTAACTTCTCCTTCCTCTACTACAGGCATGGTGTTTCATTGTTAAATACTTATAATTATCTAGAAATAAGCACTGTCTCCTTTTCTCCTAATAAACAGCCTAATGAAATGAATATTATTATCAGCACCATTTTTCAGGTGAAGAAAATTAGGGTTGTATATGGTATATTTATTGTCCAAAATCACCAGAAAGGAAGTAGCTAAAAAGTGGCTGAGACAATAATAACCTCCTACCATATCCACTTTCCAAAATCACTCTTCCCTAATGACTGTCTCAGATATGCCACTAAGAGACCATCTTGTGTTGCCACTGTTCCTATCCATGGCTTTTTTCCCCTTATTATGAGCTGATTGTTATCTAAAACAATAGGCCAATCAGGAACCAGAGATAGGGGAAAAAATTGCTTTTTATTGACCTTGCTGAACATAAGAAATACTAACATTCTCAAGGGAAATGTGCATGGAGAGATTTAAAAACTATAAAAATTCAGAGAACTGTCTTAACTTTCAGCAGCTATGCCAAAGAAATTTGAATCTTTGACATGTCACTATTGATGACACATGTCAACTTTCACAGGGTCACGAGATAAATCATAACCTGAACCACTTGTTTCCAAAGCTTTTGTTTCCTCTGAAGGCTGACATGGTGTATGGTATGAAATCACAGGTCCCGTTATACCTACTGCAATCAATACTGCAATTAAAGGGAACTAGTACCTGAAGGGATTGATCAGACAGATGCAAGTCTATTTTCTCCACTTTCTATAAATTCAAAACAACAAAATAGCAAAGAAAATGTATTTCACACATACACACACAAAAAAAACCTGATGCTTCCTAACAGAAAGAGTTCATTAAGATATAAATAAAAAAAAATAAAGTTTTATACAAATGACAAACATTTAAGTAGCCATTTGCAAGAATAAAAAAAAGCAAACATTACTTTTAGTCAACAGTGTCTACTTCTTTCATATTTTACACATTCAGTAGTTCAACACAGAACTGACATAGTGCTTTGCACTTTTAGATTTATCGATAAGATTAAGATATCAATGTCAAGTTAACATACAGTTGAGATCAGCTTTTACTAGCTACATGAGAGGAGGTCTTTGATTAGCCTTGGCAAATTCAATAACAACTCATTAGTTGTAACTATGACTTATTACTTTGTTTCTTAGAAGATAATGCCTCAATATTTTGCCCTATGAAATAAAGCAAACGATTTCATGTAGTCTTAGAATTGAAGTGCATTTCAAATATCACTGTAGAAAGTGCCTTAGGGGTTCTAGTAAAGGATTCACAGAGTTTGAAGACAAAGTCAAATAAAGGTTACCCTCTGAAACTAAAAGTTATAAAGACCATAACATTTTAATATCATGTTTAATTAAAAATATTAAGTGCATTCTATATGATTTATGTGTCCTCATATTGATTTCCTTACTA
>SJXQ01011511.1:117729-132831 GCA_006408695.1 Aepyceros melampus | reverse complement strand
GTAGTTAGCTACAAAAATGGCCACAATCCTTTCTTCCCTCTCTCAACACTGTTTGTAATACGACTTTAGCTCCTCCCACCAAGAGGTGGAGTTGATTTTTACACCCCTAGAATCTGGGTTGGGCTTGTACCTTACTTTGACCAACAGTAAATTGCCGAAGGCAGACTGTATCTGTTCAGAGCCTAGGCCTTAAGAGATCCTGCACACTTCTCTTAGAGCCTGCCAGTTGCTTTGTGATCAAACCTAGTTTAGTTTACTAGAGGAAGAGAGACCACAAAACAGACATGCCACTCCAGCTGAAGCAAATGATCTTAGACCAGTCAGCCAGAAGCCCACCCACCAGCTGACCAAAATTCTAAGAGAAAACCCAACCAAGACCAGGTGAACCACTAGCTGAGGTCTGGCCAAATTGCCAAGGCAGGGAATTTTGAGCTTATCTTTTTACTTCCTGCTCCTCCAACTTGATCATTTCCAGTTGCAAGTTGGAGAAGCTGAAAAGCCTGTGATGCAATTCAATCTGAGTCTGAAGGACTAAGAACTGGGGAGCCAATGGTCTAAGGCCCAGCCTGAGTCCAAAAGCCTGAGAACCAGGAGTACCAGTGTCTGAAGGCAAGAGAAGATGGATCCTGGGACGTCCCTGGTGGTCCAGTGGCTAAGAATCTTCCTTGCAGTGCAGGTGACCTGGGTTTGATCCCTGGTTGGCTAACTAGGATCCCACATGCCGTGGAGCAACTAGGCCCCCGGGCTGCAACTACCAAGCCAAATCACCACAACTAGAGAGAGTCCATGCACTGCAACCAAAGCAGCTAAGACCGCACGCAGCCAAATAGATAAATAGACACAAAGAGAAGGTGGATGCCTCAACACAAGCAGAGAGGGAATGTATGCTTCCTTTGCCTTTTTGTTCTATTCAGGCCCTCAATGAATTGGATAATGCCCATCCACATTGGTGAGGGCAGTATTTTTTCCAGTCTACTGAATCAAGTGCTAATCTTTTCCAGAGCACTCACACAGACACATCCATAAATCATATTTTACCAGCTACTTGGGCATCTCTTAGCCCAGTCAAGTTGACACGTAAAATTAACTGTCACACTATCTATTAGGCATTATATTAAGTGCTGGCAATACAGAAGTGATCTAATATGGAATAACCCTGCCCTCACAGAACTCTCAGTCCTTTTAATTTGTCTTAATTTCCCTTTATAATATGTGCAATGAAGACTTCTCTTTCTTTAATTTCAGTAGTTATGAACTTCAGAATAAAGAACAGTAAACCCACTAATATTGCTTCTTGATGTCATCTTTCAATATGGGGATTTGAATTTCACATAATTTGGAAAAGTCATTAGAAACCTGAATACCAGACCAAATATCCCATGGCATTTATTTACTTTTATTTATGTTTTAATTGGAGTATAATTGCTTTACAATGTTGTGTTAGTTTCTGCTGTGCAATCCCATGGAATTTAGATTTCCTCTTCCTCTCTCTCCAAAGAAATAAAGATGGGGTGAATGGAAATATCTCACACACTAGTAAAGTAATGCTCAAAATTCTCCAAGCCAGGCTTCAGCAATACGTGAACTGCAAAGTTCCAGATGTTCAAGCTGGTTTTAGAAAAGGCAGAGGAACCAGAGATCAAATTGCCAACATCCGCTGGATCATGGAAAAAGCAAGAGAGTTCCAGAAAAACATCTATTTCTGCTTTATTGACTGTGCCAAAGCCTTTGACTGTGTGGATCACAATAAACTGTGGAAAATTCTGAAAGAGATGGGAATACCAGACCACCTGACCTGCCTCTTGAGAAACCTATATGCAGGTCAGGAGGCAACCGTTAGAACTGGACATGGAACAACAGACTGGTTCCAAATAGGAAAAGGAGTACGTAAACGCTGTATATTGTCACCCTGCTTATTTAACTTATATGCAGAGTACATTATGCGAAATGCTGGGCTGGAAGAAGCAGAAGCTGGAATCAAGATTGCTGGGAGAAATATCAATAACCTCAGATATGCAGATGACACCACCCTTATGGCAGAAAGTGAAGAGGAGCTAAAAAGCCTCTTGGTGAAAGTGAAAGTGGAGAGTGAAAAAGTTGGCATAAAGCTCAACATTCAGAAAATGAAGATCATGGCATCTGGTCCCACCATTTCATGGGAAATAGATGGGGAAACAGTGGAAACAATGTCAGACTTTATTTTGGGGGGCTCCAAAATCACTGCAGATGGTGATTGCAGCCATGAAATTAAGTGAAAGTGGAGAGTGAAAAAGTTGGCATAAAGCTCAACATTCAGAAAATGAAGATCATGGCATCTGGTCCCACCATTTCATGGGAAATAGATGGGGAAACAGTGGAAACAATGTCAGACTTTATTTTGGGGGGCTCCAAAATCACTGCAGATGGTGATTGCAGCCATGAAATTAAAAAACTCTTACTCCTTGGAAGGAAAGTTATGAGCAACCTAGATAGCATATTCAAAAGCAGAGATATTACTTTGTCAACAAAGGTCCATCTAGTCAAGGCTATGGTTTTCCCAGTGGTCATGTATGGATGTGAGAGTTGGACTGTGAAAAAAGCTGAGCACTAAAGAATCGATGCTTTTAAAGTGTGGTATTGGAGAAGACTCTTGAGAGTCCCTTGGACTGCAAGGAGATCCAACCAGTCCATTCTAAAGGAGATCAGTCCTGGGTGTTCATTGGAAGGACTGATGCTAAAGCTGAAGCTCCAGTACTTTGGCCACCTCATGCAAAGAGTTGAATCATTGGAAAAGACTCTGATGCTTGGAGGGATTGAGGGCAGGATGAGAAGGGGACGACAGAGGATAAGATGGCTGGAGGCATCACCAACTCAATTGACATGGGTTTGGGTGAACTCTGGGAGTTGGTGATGGACAGGGAGGCCTGGTGTGCTGCAACTCATAGGGTCACAAAGAGTCGGACACGACTGAGTGACTGAACTGAACTAAACTGAACGGGAATATTTCAGTTCAGATATAGTTGTGATGATCAAATGATCATAGATATAGGACCTCATTAAGAACCAAAGTGTCTGTGACATAACCCAAGAAACTCCATGAATCAAAGGAGAGTTAAGGACTCCAGCACTTATTTCCTGTGTACCCTTTTCCCTCTCTAGTCTTGGTTGCCAGATCTCTTGAGTGTGTTGGACTAGATCAGTATTTTTAAAAATTGTGTTCTGCAGGTCTAGATCTCCAGGATCCCCACCCCCACTGCAAACTAATATATTATATTTGAAGAAAAGTTTTCCTGGCTTTAAAAATTGAATACATGAATTACGTGATCCCAATGGTCTCATTAAGCTCTGAAGATCTATGAGTCTATAATTCATCATTATGACCTCTCACAAAAAATAATGCAATGCCCTCCCCAGTTTCATTATTCTTAAGTTATCTGTCAACAAGAGGATTTCTTGGATAAAATTCTATAGATCTAAGTTTCTGTTAGACCCTATGATGGATACCAAAGTAGTTCAAGATGTGGTTTTAAACTTCTTACAATGCACATCAATTGATCATTAAAAATCCCCCCAAGGTAGCTCATTTGCAGTTATTTCTTCAGTGAGTCCTTTAAAATCGTTTCACCAGATCTCAAATCACAGAATCTTAGGGCTGGAAGGGACCTTAGGGATTTTCACAGAGATATCATTAAAATAAAACTAAGTATCTCTTATTTGCCCTCCTTTTAAAAATGTTGTCTCAAGAGAACCCTGAATATTAAACTCACACTGAAACATGTTTCCTCATTTGAGGGTTTAAAAAATATTCTAAATGTATGGGGTTCTTGGCTTTGTGCCCAGGATCTTGTCTTGTAGGATAGAAGTTTAGGATAAAAGACATTCCAATTATAATTTCTCCCTGAAGAGGTCTTCTCCAGCTCAGTTCAATAATACAATAGTTACCTGGGGCAGGCAGCCTGGGGTTTCACAAAAGGCTTTCAGATCTGAAAACATGCACAGTTGATAAAGTCCTCGTCCATCTGACCTAAATTTTTCTTTGGCTTTTGTGAGATTTGCCTGTACAGGTAGAATCCTATTTGAACAAGTTTGACCAGACACCAAAATTTCTAGTTTTAGCCTAATCTCCATGTGAGGGAAACGTACTGTTATAAGGTGTAGAGAAAAGCCATCTATTTGTAATTTCAATTTTTCTCATGTGAAGTGAATGTTTGTTACTGTACTTTAAATAAAGAGTACAAGTTGGGGGATTAATGGGAGTATGGATGTGAGGGCAGGTTTTGCCTGTTCCAGAACAGAAGTGTTTGAGAAAGAATATGCAGATTGCCTTTCTTCTGCACTACATTTGATCTTAGCCAAAAGACCAAGAAGTGACAGAGGAGTATGGCAGGCTATAGTCCATGGGGTTGCAAAAAGTCAGACGCAACTGAGCAACTAACACTTTCACTTTTCTTCTATTCAGCTGTACAGGAGGTCCTTGAAATCCCCAAATATCACCATAGTATGTGATTTCCCTCATAAAGCCAGATATGCAAAAGAAGCATAGCCTTCTTAGATTCTCTTCACTTCTGCTCAATTTCCTTGCCAGCACTAGAGGCTGGTTTTCTTTTGGGGGCCGTTTTTAACATGGGAAGTGGGAGTAGCGAAATTGTTTCGACTTCATAGGAGTTCCTGTTCCTAGCTGTGGAAGCTGGGTGATTATCCAAGCTTCACAAGGGTTGGTCAACCATTGTCTCACTTTGAGCATTTGGGTTATAGAAAATGAAGTTCAAGCTTGTGCCTTTGCAAAAAGGCAAATCATGACATGGCATGGATATCCTGGATTTCTCCTAAAGGTAGAGATCTCAAAGTGAAGTCTGTGAATGCCTAGGGTACATTGTATTTGAAAACATGTAAATGTTTTCAGAAGTTGGATTGATGCCTTGGGAGATTTTAGAAGACGACAACCTGTTCTAATGAAAGTATTTGGAAATTACAGACATGTTAGTAAAGGGTATGTGTATGAGAGCAGTAAAGTGAATAGGTCTTGGCTTTAGACAAGAGGTGGCGAGGATGGGGAATGTAACAGATACTGAAAGCGACGCTGTCAGAAATTGTAGATGGTTTTGCTTGGTGTTGGTAAAGTCCTGTCTTTTCCAAAAGGCCCAAACTACATATTTCTGCTTTCAGTTTTAGCTCTAGGATCACAATCTCTCTAAAACCCTGTACCTGTATTCTTTCTTACTGGTTTTCCTTTACTCATAGATGATCCTTCCCACAGTCTGTCCTCTTCCTCCTAACCACCAATGATCTTGTCCTCCATGTGCCTCGGCCTCTCATCCCAGAATCTAATTTTCAAGCCTCCCACTCAGGGCACCATCTCCTAACTCTCCAGTTCACCTGCCTTAGAATCATAACCCAACAATTCCAACAAACCTCACAAGGGCCCTAAAGTCTGCTGATATTACCATCATGTCACTGCTTCTCAGCCTCTCATCTCTTCACTTCCCTCCTGGCGTTGAAATCTGTGGCCCATCATTCTGGTACGCTCTTGCACACATCCTCAGTTTCTTTGTAGTCATCCTCCTCTGTTACTCTCACCGGGTAAACTGCCTATCTGGTTAAATCACCGCTCCACCAGCACTGGACCCGCATCTGTGCAGCCCATTAGAGCTGGAGAAAGCAACAAGCTCTGCTGACTGCTTTGGCTTTAACTCCAAGACCACAAACTTCCCAGAGCCATGGAGTGGGACTTAGCAACCTCTTATGTTCCCCTAGGCCTTCATTCCACAGGCATAGAGACTGATTTCATACCATCCCTGTTCTTCTTAAACCTACTACAGTAGCTTCCCTACATATGAGTGAGTTCCGTCAAGAGCACATTCATACGTACATTTAGTTCCTAAGTCCAACAAAGTTAACTGGTACCCAACTAACACAATCGGCTATTAATATTATACTGTAGGGCTGCGTTCACAAACTGGTTTAATGCTATTTAAAGAGCACATTTTGCAGCTAAACGAGAAACTCTCTAGGTGCCATTTGAACAGCACTGCCAGATGGATGCTCATGACCTACACATATATGCATAAACCCATACCTGCTCACAACACCCTCACACACTCCCCAGAGGAGCCATGAAGGATGTATGACCTTCAATAATGGTGGGCCAGTGACAAATGACCTTGCCTTTTTCTGCAATGGGTCCATGGCAGGACTCAGAGAGCCGCGGAGTGCAGAGGCAGAAAACGTTTTCACCCTCAGCCTTATTCTGTTACTGCTTAAAATTCCACTTTTTAACAATGGATTCAGCAAGGTTGTGCTTTACAATAATTTTACCTGGACTGCCACTCAGTGGCCGTTTGGAGAAATACCCAGAAGAGACCTGCCAGTTGTGTAAATTCTCTAGCGAGTTTGCTGCTGCTGCTGCTGCTGCTAAGTTGCTTCAGTCGTGTCGGACTCTATGCGACCCCACAGACGGCAGCCCACCAGGCTCTGCCGTCCCTGGGATTCTCCAGGCAAGAACACTGGAGTGGGTTGCCATTTCCTTCTTCAATGCGTGAAAGTGAAGTCACTCAGTCATGACTGACTCTTTGCAACCCCAAAGACTGCAGCCTAGCAGGCTCCTCCATCCATGGGATTTTCCAGGCAAGAGTACTGGAGTGGGGTGCCATTGCTTTCTCCCCTAGTGAGTTTGCTGCTGCTGCTGCTGCTGCTAAGTCGCTTCAGTTGTGTCCGACTCTGTGCAACCCCATAGACGGCAGCCCACCAGGCTCCGCCGTCCCTGGGATTCTCCAGGCAAGAACACTGGAGTGGGTTGCCATTTCCTTCTCCAATGCATGAAAGTGAAAAGTGAAAGTGAAGTCACTGGGTCGTGTCCAACTCTCAGTGACCCCATGGACTGCAGCCTACCAGGCTCCTCCGTCCATGGGATTTTTCAGGCAAGAGTACTGGAGTGGGGTGCCATTGCCTCTCCTCCTAATGAGTTTAGGGAGAGTTAAATATGAAGGTGTGAACTATATTTTGCGGCTTCCCAGGTGGCTCAGTGGTAAAAAATCCACCTGCTAATGCAGGAGATGCGGGTTCAATCCCTGGGTTGGGAAGATCCCCAGAGGAGGAAATGACAACTCACTCCAGTATTCTTGCCTGGAGAATCCCATGAACAGAGGAGCCTAGCAGGCTACAGTCCATGGAGTCACAAAGAGTCAGAAGTGACTGAGCACGCACGAGCTATATTTTATTTTCCTAATTTGTTTGTTTGTGTTAAAAAAAATGCTGAAATCCATGTTAATTAGTATTCATAAATTTTAAGCAGTGAGAGTCTTTAAGGATAGGATCTTGTAATTGTCTTATTTACTGACTTATTTAAAAGTCTCATCACAGGTATTTTCAGGAGATTCAGGAGGTGCTACAAGGATTCTTCTACAAGTGTTTCCTCTCTCAAGACCCCCCAGACACCCACTCCCTGTGAAGTCATTCCACTTCTGTTCTCCTCCCTGCTCCTTTCCTTGGGAACTTGTTTCTGGGATACAGTTCACACTCTTACCAGTCCATCTGCAATCTCACAGTTTTCTAAATTTGGGGTGAAAGGTGAGTGTAGAGAGTGTTAGAGTCGGGGCAAGGCATAATAAGAGGAAACACTGAGTTATGGAACAAAATATTCTAAAATAATGACTTTCTTGAAGACCTCTTAATTTTTTAACTTCATAAAAGGTTCTTAAAGTAGGTTTTAAACCCACTGATTACCAAAAAATGCTTTTAAAATTATTTTATTGTTGACATTGGAAAATATGAATGCTTGTTTCAGTGCAGGAGTTTCCCAAAAGTCTGAGAGCCAAATTTATAATCAGCATCCATGATTTTTTAGCTTCCAATTGCTTCTTGTCTCAGTGTAAAAGCTAGATACCTTACTCAAGTTTGCAAGATTTTACACAATCTAACCTCCTCTTACCTCTCTGATTTCATTTCCAGCTACCATCCCTCCCAGTCTGATCAGCCACCCTGACTGGCTTACTGAAACACTCATTCCCCTGTATCCTCATGACTTGTCCTCTCCTCAAATGTTACCTTCTCTCCAAGGCCTCTCTCTAAAACATGAACCCCATCCCCTATGTCCCTTTCCTACTTTTCTCCAAAGAACTTATTGCCCTCTGCTATATCATATACAGCTCATTTCTTTATTGTGCATCTCCTTAGCTCTTTAAAGATAAGCTCTAGGATGGCAGGAATTTTTGCCTGTTGTTTTAGAGTTGTATCCTCAATGCCTAGAATAATGCAAAGCACAAAGTACACGTGAGTGCATGCTCAGTTGCCAAGTTGTATCCATTTCTTTGGGACCCCATGGACTGTAGCCCACAAGGC
This sequence comes from Aepyceros melampus, assembly GCA_006408695.1. Lineage (NCBI taxonomy): Eukaryota > Metazoa > Chordata > Mammalia > Artiodactyla > Bovidae > Aepyceros > Aepyceros melampus. The sequence continues at coordinate 124,515 of SJXQ01011511.1, read as the reverse complement.
TCCTTTGTTCACGGAGTTTTCCAGGCAAGAATACTGGAGTGGGTGGCCATCTCCTCCTCCAGGGGACTTTCCCAACCCAGGGATCGAACCCACATCTCCTGCATTGTCAGGCAGAGTCTTTACCACTGAGCCACTTGGGAAGCCCTCACAAAGTACACAATAAGTATTGAATGAATGCCCATGTTCATTGCAGGACTGTATACAATAATCAAGACAAAGTATTCATCAACAGACAAGTGGATAAAGAAAATATGCCATACACAGTTGCAAAAAATGGATGGAACTTGAGGACATTATGCTAAGTGAAATAAGTTAGAGAGAGAAAGACAAATACTGCTTGATCTCACTTATATGTAGAATTAAAAAAAAAAACTCATAGAAGCAGAGATCAGATTGGTGATTGCCAGAGACAAGAGGTGGGAGAATTGTTTGAAGGCTGTCAAAAGGTAGAAACTTCCAGTTGTAAGATAAGTAGGTTCTGGAGATGGAATGTACATCATGTTGACTATACTTAACAATAATGTATATTTGAAAGTTGCTAAGAGACTAGGTCTTAAAAATTCTTATCAGAAGGGGAAAAATGTGTAATTATGTGAGGTGATGGATGTTAACTAAACATATTGTGGCAATCATTTTGCTCCAAGAGAAGGGGGCCTCTTTCTGTCCCCTTCTTATGTCTATGTCAGAAGCTTTCTCTATCTCTTTTATACTTTAATAACACTTTATTACAGAAAAGCTCTGAGAATCAAACCTCATCACTGGCCCGGGATCGAAATCCTCTCCTCTGGAGGCCAAGAATCCCAAGAATCACAAGGTAGCAGCAACTTTTCACTACCATTACTAATAATCATGATACAATCATGTTACTAAGTTCTTCCCAGGTGACACAGTAGTAAAGGATCTGCCTGCCAATGCAGGATCCCTGAGTTGGGAAGATGCCCTGGAGAAGGAAATGGCAACCCACTCCAGTATTCTTGCCTGAAGAGTTCCATGAACAGAGAAGCCTGATGGGCTACAGTCCATGGGGTCACAGTTGGACATGACTGAGTAACTGAGCACACACATTACTATTATTAGATTATAGAGTGGTAAATGCTAAAACCAAGGCATATACATGAACTTGGGGATCACAGTTGAAGTGACTACTTCAGTTTGGGGGCAGGAGTTGGTTAGAGAGAAGGTCACAGACTTGGTGTTCAAGATTATATAGGAGTTCACTAAATTGCTAATTAGAGAAAGCTGCTGCTGCTGCTCAGTCATGTCAGTCGTGTCCGACTCTGTGCAGCCCCATAGACGGCAGCCCACCAGGCTCCCCCGTCCCTGGGATTCTCCAGGCAAGAACACTGGAGTGGGTTGCCATTCCCTTCTCCAATGCAGGAAAGTGAAAAGTGAAAGTGAAGCCGCCCAGTCGTGTCTGACTCTTCACGACCCCATGGACTGCAGCCTACCAGGCTCCTCCGCCCATGGGACTTTCCAGGCAAAAGTACTGGAGTGGGTCGCCAGTGCTTTCTCTGAATTAGAGAAAGGAAGCACCTCAAAACTGAGAGAGTTGCACCAGGCCCCTCACCCACAACATGCATTTTGAGATAGCACTGACACAACGTGAGTCATCCCTGGCTATAAACAATTGATATGAATCTTGAAGAAAGGCAGATTTCTAAACAAATACATAGTTGCTAACATAACCTAAGGAAGATATTTCCATGACAGAAACGCATTGGTTAGCTCGAGGTTTGAGATAAAGTTGAATTCAGGTGGACAGGTGTCGTCATGATAACACAGGATTAGAAAAGAAAAGAAAAAAAAAGTCCGTCACTTGCAGTTTTATTTGCTTCTGCCGCTTGGGGACCTCTGGCCTCCCTACCGAGGCTATTAACACTCTTGGTAGTATTAATTTATATGTGAAGCTCTCCAGAATAGAAACTGCCTTTTTTATCTCTGTAACCTCTAAGCCTAGTGCAACACCTGGCACACATAAGGTGCTTAATAAACATTTAGTAAATCAATGACTATATGAATCAGTGAAGAAATAAATTTATGAATCAATAAGCAAACAAAAAATGAAGACTTTATTAGTGAAATCTTGTTAGTGAAAGGCTCCTAGGCAGGCTACACAGAGCTTCCTAGATATCTGAAGGACTACCGTGCTAGTTACTGCCTCTTCAGACTTGCAAAGGCCAGTTTCCTGGACCACCCACTGTCTTGGTTTATTACATCCCATTATCATCAGGAATCGTGCATGCATTGTTTTTCCAGTAGCAGAGATGGCTTGTAAGCAGCAACTGGTAAATTCAATCGCTTAGATTATGGTTTAAAAGGAGGCCAAGTCCATGGCTTGGTTTTCATGCATGCTAGTTCACTTAATTCTGTAGTCTGCCCATAGAATGCATTCCTAACTCTAGACAGGTAGCTTGTAAATGTGAGCCAGTTGAGAACTTGGTGAAGCCTGCAAGAAAAATTGTCTGTCCTGCTGATGTCTATCAGGAGTTTTCATCTTGGGACAGGACACCAGGTCCTCCTCATTAGGTCTCTTGGCTCCTTAAAGATACCAAGTACAAAGCAAGCTGCCGGGGATGACTGTGGGGAGAGTATCTTTTGGGATCACTCTCAGCATGGGGCAGTGCTGTGCTCCACTGCTTGCATCACCCTGAAATGAAGCACTCAGTCATCATGGACATGGTGCAGCCCCTGGCCACTGGCAGTTTCTTTTGAACAAACCCATCAGTATCTTTTCTCAGCCACCTGACCTGCCTTGCAAATGATAAAGTCTTTCTTCTGGCTGTTTCAAAATGGTAAAGATGTTGCTGCTGCGCTAGAATATCTTAAAGAATCACATCCAGGGAACTAGGCTATCCTCAGCGGGAGACAATATACTTACCCCTTACTGGGAGGAAAATGAATGCAGTTACCAGCTCTAACTCACAAGGGATACGAAACAAATAGATCCCGAAAATGAAAAGCTCTACTTTAAAGCAAAAAGTACCATGATGCCAATAGCAGAATATTCCTGGCAATCCTCAGATTAAGCAGCAGCAACGTGAATAAATGAAATGCTGTGGTATGTTGGCAGAGTGTAACAGCGCCGTCTCCCAGTGCTTCAGGTCAGCACTTAAGCTTTGTCAGACCACAGCAGCTAGGAAATTAGGGAGACGTGAATGCTTGGAGGAAAACGACACAGATCCAGTTCCCTGTGGGACCAGTGGAAAGGTTTCAAGCAAAGGAACCCAGCAGAAGGTCTCCAAGATGAAAGTCAAGCTCACTTAGAATCGCACTCTCAAACAGCTCAGGTTTATTTCAAATCATATCTTCTATACTTAGCCAAGTGAATAATAGCTGGAACCTGAAACATCAGGGGCCCAAGCCAGGAGAGAATAGACTACCCTGAAACAATATACACTGATTAAATTCAACTTGGTGAGGTTTCCTTCCAGTGTGACTTAATTTGTATTGTGTCTGGTTATTGATCTGTGGCCTGGGTGTAGCCACACTCTCTTCACAGCTAGTACATTTTGAAGCGCTGCCCACAAAGAGGAAAACATGCAAATCTGAGGTCTTCTCAAGTGCTGTGGTTCTGCGGCGGAATTCTCTATGGCCGTTAAAGATGACAAGGTTGCGGACCTTTGTTGAGCTATGGAAATGTGTATACACACTAATGTTAAGTGAAACAGTGTGTACACATTGATTACAGCCCCTGCAGGAACCCGGTCTGTACATCAGTTAGATCACAAGTGAACTTGGAGTGACACAAATAGAATTAAATGTGCAGGAGATTCTGAGTCTTTTGATCCCAGTAGAGTTGTTTAAGCTCACAATAAAAATAAATGAAACAGGTAAAAATAAATATACCCCTGTGGTTCCAAACCTGTATAGTTGTGAAGCACATATTGAAATCCAAATCCATCAACTCCAGAAAGGGAGCAGACAGGGGAAGGATGACACGGTGACAGCAAACAAAGGGGCTTGCCTAGAAACGCATCACTGAGACTGTCAGTGACGGGCGAAAGTGGAATTTTAATGATACCGTCGATGAACTGGACGAGCACTATGCATTCTGTTTGAACAGGACTCCCTTCCCCACAATTAAGGGGGACTGTTTACTTTTCATATGCCTGCATTTTGAATCATGTGTGTAGATACCTGTGTTTTCAAATAAATCTGACTGTTAGAGAAATGTCAGGCCAAAAGCCCAGGGACTCAGCTTTGTCTCTGGAGATGGGAATGGAGGGCCCATTAGAGGGCTGGGACAGTGGAGGACCTGAACGGCTAGATACTGAAGCCATCACCCAAACACCACTTACCTAGACTCTCTCACAGACAGGCAGGGGCAATAAAGCTGTGGCTTCATTACCCACACTGCCGGGACATGCCTGTCCTCTCTCCAATTAACTTGGCCAGACATATAGCTGCACCTGGCCAGAAGCCGAGCAGCACTGGCTTGTATTTTACTATTGCTTTTCCCACCTTTGGGTTTTTGTCCTCTTCTAAACCTTTATCAGCAGAGAAGAGGAAGGGGAGGCCGTGTGTTTCCCAGGCCTAGACTGCAGACAACCCTGCCTGAGTTGCACACCAGAGGCAGCACCACGCAGACCGCTGAACTGTTGCCATAAGTGGATACAGCAATGAGTAAGGTTCACATGGCTTCTCCAGCGCAAGGCTTGTCAGAGTCTCATGGTGTTTCCTCTGATTTTATTAACTGAAAATTGGTGGTAATTGGAAATTTACTCTATGCAAATAAGTCATGTATGAAAAAATACAAAGAGTGACTTCTTTGCTTATAAAGTTCACTGCTGTATTTATATTTCGTAAGAAACCAACGACTACGAAAAGGTTGCTACCAGTAACGCCAATGATGATTGATATAATCATACCATTTTCTTCATCTGTGAAATAAGGAGATTGGTACTAAAAGATCTGTAAAGATTTATTGGATTTTGCTAGTTAAGTGGAGAGTTTAGTGTGATGTGGACTTCCCTGGTGGCTCAGCTGGTAAACAATCCACCTGCAATGCAGGAGACCTAGGTTCGATCCCTGGGTTGGGAAGATCCCCTGGAGAAGGGAAAGGCTACCCACTCCAGTATTCTGGCCTAGAGAATTCCATGGACTGTATAGTTCATGGGGTCGCAAAGAGTCGGACACAACTGAACGACTTTCACTTCACTTAGTGTGATGTGAGTGAGTTCATGTCAAATTCACATTCCCTTTCCCCTGTTTGTGGTTTAGATCACCTGTGCCATGGTCTTCTTCCTGCTTTTCTAATACCAAGGTTGCCGTGTTCTGCTTTAATGAGAAGTGACTAAAACAGACACATGGATGATAAACAAGGAGCCTCTTGGAATCAACATGCAGCAGGTGTTAAGTCCACACCTCATGGGTAAATAAAATTACCCAGAAGAAGGGATATGTTTCGTCTCAGAATGGTGATGGTAGCTTTTCTAAACTTACAGGATAGATTAGAGGCACTGTTCTCGGAACGGCATCTTCATGGATGATACCAACTGTGAACCGAGAGGGGATGGGATTGGCATTTCTGACAGCTTTAGGGAGGATGGGAAAGCTATCTATCTCTGCCAAGCTACTATCTCTGCCAAGGCCATGAATTATAGCTTTATGTAACACTGTCCTCAGAAATACAACTCTCCACTGATTGATCAACACAACAAAACCATCCACCCCAGGAGGTCCCTGATAAAATGCCCCATGGTACTGCCTCAGAGACCCTGACAGGGCTGCATGCCCACATTCAGCCTCCCAAATGTGAATACGAGGGGCCAGACGGAGCCTCAGCCAAGGTCTTTATTTTATAGACTGAGTTCAGGGAGGGGTTAACCTGCACTAATCCAAAGACAGGAACAAAAACTGAAGTGGAAACACAGCCGCTTATAATGAATGTTGATACACTACTCATTGAAGCCTCTGAACCAGGTGACAAAGTGATGGACCTGGTCCAAGGGGACAATGGCAGGAGCAATTGCCTGGAATAATTATCTGGCTGGCATCACAGAGCCGGCCTGTTGGGGAAGCCAGTACTGGCATTCATCCTTGCACAGCTGCTGACTTTGAATTGAGAATCCTTTGTTCTCTTTTGCTGACAAGTAGGCTAATGACAAGTAGGTGATAGCATCATCGACTCAATGCACGTGAATTTGAGCAAACTCCGGGAGATAGTGGAGAACAGAGAAACCTGGCATGCTGCAGTCCAGGGGGTCACCAAGAGTCAGACACAAATTAGCGACAGAACAACAACAACAAGGCTAACGCAAGGCCCCCAGGCAGATCTCTGCAAAAGATGGAGACTTCCAGCAGGAGACATCGCCATCGAAGAGTCTAGGCATATGTATGGTATGAGGGCGAATGTTTACTGAGTGCTTCCTGTGTGTCAATAACCAGCAAAAAAGAGATGGCATGTTCAAAACAGGTAAACAAGGAGAATTTCATAAAGAGAGTGTTTGCAAAGGTATGGGTAGCATTAAAGCAACCAACAAAGGATGCCGAAGCACCAGAGCTGATGCCAGGGCACGCACTTACTGAGGGGTGGGATGGGAGCAAAGTGTCAGCTGTGCCTGAAAGAAGCTGTGGGTGGCTATGGGGAGAGGGACACAGCCAACACGCTGCACTGAAGCAAGGAGGAAAGCTGGTGAATAAATTACACTGCCCTCACGCTCCTCTTGATCTCCAGCCTCCTGTTACTGCTGCCCATTGGCGCCATCCAAACAGAAGCCAGAGGGGATGGGAGCCTGTTGATGCCATCTTTTGAGACCTTTCTCCTGGAGCATTCCCTGGCATGCA
>SJXQ01011511.1:35488-117529 GCA_006408695.1 Aepyceros melampus | reverse complement strand
ACAGCCTAGGCACTGTCAGTGCCAGGGTTCCATCCCTGGTCCCGGAACTAAGCTCCCACAAGCCACAGGGCATGGCCAAAAAGAAAAGAGAAAAACAGTTGATAAGACCCTTTTCCTGGTAACAGAGCAGTTGGAGAAGGACCTGGAGGAGCAGGCAGAGAACACCCGGCACTCCCTCATGTTACAAGGAAGCAAAATGAGGCAACATGACTTGCTCAGCAAGGGAGGGGTGGAGCTGAGACTCAACCCCAGAGCAATCTGACTCCAGAGCCCATATGCAACTGCTCTATCAGATTCTTCATTTCTGGGCTCCGCCACCATTCCCATCTCATCCCCTTTCAGTTCCCTCTGCACATACTCCATGCTATAGCCAAGGAGTGTCTTGCTTTCAGATGGCAGGCTTTTGTACATTCTGTTTCCAGCTAAACCACTGCTGTTCCAAGAAATCTCACGCTGAAGTTGCTGAGGCACCTCCCTCTGCTGAAGCCCTGGAGGGCATCACCTCAGCCTGGAGACTGTGAGCTCCTTCAAGGCAGCGACTTTGTCCACCGTGTTTGTCTCATCCCCAGGATCCAGCCCAGTGCCGGATAGATAGCACTTAAATCGGGTTTGGGGTTGAATTTTCAGCCCAAACAGAGGAAAGAGGAGCACAATCTCACAAAGCTAAGAGAGTTAAAGAAAACACTGAAAAATTTAAACTAGGCATTTCAAAATGCACATTATTCTAGGCTTCAATATTTTATTTATATCCCAAACAGAATTTATTATAATTTTGCTTTTCTGGATTTAATTGAAACAAGCACACTAATGACATTTAAAAAATATATTTCTGGGGGAAAAAAAGCCTTTCAAAATACATGAAAACATGTATATAGGGACACACACTTTTTCTTTTGCCTCAGGCTCCAATATGGCTTAGAACAGCACTGTTGGATTCTCTACTTAAGTTCCTGACATTTTGTTCATCACAGATTATTTTGTATTAAGTTGAATGTTAACAATACTGCCTTAAGGGGCACTTACTTGGGGGTACAGTGGTTAAGACTCCACTTTTCCACTGCAGGGGGCGCAAGTTTGATCCCTGGTCTGGGAACTAGGATCCCACATGCCTCAGGGTAAGGCAAAAAAACAAATAAATAAAATATATGACATTAAAATATTTACAATTAATATTTTATATGCATTAAAAACAGTGATGAACATACATGAAAATGATTATACATTTAAATGTCACATGATGATTTACTAGAGACACTACCAAGTCTTCATGAATAAAATTGGGTGAAGAATAGAAAAAAAATAAATACTGTGTTAAGAGAAATATTGTTTTATTCCACTTATCAAGGTACCAAGAGTAGTCAAATTTATAGAGTCAGAAGGTACATTGGTAGATGCTAGGATCCAGGGAGTGAGTGTGGGGTGGGGAGGGAGAATGGGGAGTTAGTGCTTAATGGGGACAGAGTTTTGGTTTAGGAAAGTGAAAAATTCAGGAGATGGATGATAGGGGGGAGAGTAGACCAACAATGTGAATGTACTTAGTGCCACTAAACTGTACAGCTAAATATGGTTAAAATAGTATGTTTTTATCACGTGACTTTTATCACAATAACAAACGTTTAAAAAAATAAACACATTAAATATTTTAATAAAGGAAAATAAATAAAAATACTGCATTAAAATCTGAGATTTGGGTACCTCCTTAGCTTCTGCAGCAAAGGCAAGTGCCTCACTGGCACTGAGGCCAAGACAGTGGCTAGGGGGCTGGAGGAAAGAGAACTCAAAGGGCTGTTGAGGAGCAGCATCCAGGGAAGTGATATTCTAGCCTCTTTTACTTACATTTCAGAACCAGTCAGTAAAAGGAGTCATGTAAGTCAATCATTAGCCTACGTCCCACTAGGTCAGGGAAATTAAAGTATGTCACAAACAGAGGGACCAATGAAGAGTGAAAGACCTTTTCATTCAGAATCTCTTAATTTCATATCAGTTAAAGGATTTTGACGTGGGAAAGCTTAAAACAAAGCACTGAACTAGGGGGTGGACTCTCTTTCCCCCTTCCTTATCTGATGTGTACCTTCTGGAGTCAAGAACATGATTTACAAAGGACCTGCTACAGGGTCCAAAACAAAGAGCACAAAGGAAGTTTTCAGCCCTTGTCCCCACTTGGAAACCCCTCAGGAATTCGTTTTAATTCTGTTTATTTTAAAATGTTCTTAAGATATTTAATTAGGTTTAAAAAATACCACCAAAATTAAGCTAAAAAGAGAGTCTCAATGAAAAGAATCTATTTTTACCTCATCAAAATATGGTGCACTGCACACACACACACACCCCCCCATAAAACCTATTTCATCTTGTGAATTTCAAATGAATTAATAGCATCTTTAGTGCCTAACAAGGTGCCCAGCACTTAATAAGTGCTCAATTAATGGCAGCCACCATTAGTATTGTCACTGGGGCATACCAATGAACAAGAAGCAATTTTGTTCAGTTTGAGAAATAGATGACAATTCACTCAGCTGCTTTTAAAATTAAGACTTGAAATCGTAAACACTATTTTCGAGTAGTTAAAAGACTTTCTTCCATTTTATATGATGGACATTCTTAGGTGTAGGAGACAGGGAGAGAGGGAGATGAGACACAGAAGTTGAAGGGAGAGACAGATTGAGTCATAAGGAAGAGAAAGAAAAGGGGAAAGGGCCAAAACCAGAAACAGAGAGGGAGGATAAAATCAGTCCAAAGAGAGAGCCAGAGGGAAAAGGTAAGATGGGCAGCAGAAAAGAGAGGGAGGCAGGCAGGGAGCTGCAGACCTGGCAGGCGCTGGGTGTGCAACTTACCATTGTATTCTGTTCTCCTTAACTCTGGCCTTCAGAGGGAGTCGTCGTTACCCTTTGAAATATATGGCTTTTTTGGCTCTTGAAAGCAGCTTTTCTGCCTTTTCCCCCCTAAACTTCAAAGGTTTATTTCTAAAATAAAATTCAATTTTTTCATGAAAGATTGAGAGTGTTATACCTGCACAAAGATGCAGGGATGATTTAGGGTTTAGACACGTGCTTTGAATATTTATTTTTATATATTTATTTGGCTGCACCAGCTCTTAGTTGCAGCACATAGGATCTTTACTTGCAGCCTGAGAACTCTTAGTTGCAGCATGTGGGATCTAGTTCCCCAAACATGGATCAAACCCAGGTCCCCTGCATTGGGAGCACAGAGTCTTAGTCCCTGGACCACCAGGGAAGTCCCTAGATGTGTGCTTTGGAAGATGAAAAATTGGTCAGCAAGTCAAAAGTCCTTTGGTCATTGGGAAGCTGGAAGTTTGTCCTTTGGCCATTGGGAAGCTGTCAGAATGACTCAGATCTGTTCTTCGAGGCTGCCTCATACTAATAAGTTCAGAAAATTACTCGTAGAGTAATATGGTGCTGGGGTCCAGCCCCCACAGGATCCAGGGGAACCTGAAGGAAAAACGGCATCAGCGATTGATTTAGAGAGAGATAAGGAAATAATATTGTAGATAAGAAAATTAGAGGAGAGAAAGAGGCTGATATTTTTTGGTTTACATAGAGAGCTAATAAAGTCTTAGAATCTCAGGCAGGAAAGTGAACGCAGGGAGCCTCTATGTTCCAAAGGATCAGCCTGAAAAAGAAAAAAAGAAAAACACGGGGTGACCAAGCTTCTTCAAGCGAGGCCCAGTAGCTTTATTATTAAAAGGTACTTTTATACCTTGTCTTATACATAGAGGGAAGTGAAAGATTCAAAGTCATACAGAGTCAGCCCAAACATTACATCTGTTTTGTCTTTATCGAAACCAGGATTTTTTCTGCAAACCTTTCCCATAGACAATGTTGTGTACATTATCTTTTGGCCTTGGAGGCCTGTGAACATTTTATGACCCTCTTTTGATAAAGGCTGCTCAACCAAAAAACTTATTTTCCCTTGAAATGTTTTTTCTTATATTTCTAATCTATGTCAGCCTCAGAAAGTATTAAACAAGTTACATTTCTCATGGAGCAAAGATGCAGTGAGTTACAAGAAAGAACCAATTAGCTCAGAAGTCTGATGTGGTTAATTTCAAGGCTACTATTTTGTTTTCTTACATTCCAACTATGTTAACTAATGCACTCCCAGGTGCACAGTTGATAAGAGATATGGGAACTTAGCAACAAGTATTGGCTCAATAATAAAATCCTACACCAGCACTACTCTAATAACTTTTAACTCTTTGAAAGGCTCTATGTTTTAGGCTTTCCGTGCCTCTCACAGTTGGGAGCTGTAAATAATCATATGTGTAGCTGCAAGAGTCTGGATATACCTGCCAAGCAAGCTAGAATGTTAACAGAGGGGGTTTGATTTGAAATATTCCTCTCATGTTCAAGAGACTTATTAGCTATAGCCCTAAGTTGATTTTCTCCAAAGAAAGGTGTTCAGGAATAGCCCTGTGTTAATGTCAGAGGAGTTGGTGAAAGTCATGAAATAGTAAAACAGACAGATTCTGGTTTGGGGGTAGATGCTTGAGAAAGCCTAGGGAGCCCCTTGAGTTCTGAAGCCTTGCTTAACAGCTCTCTTCCACATGACCTTGTCATGGGTGGGATCTCCCGTGGTGGCTCCCGGCAATATGGCCCCTTGGTTCTTCTGTTCCTGGAAACAGAAGCAGAGAGGGCTCCACAGGTTGGAGATCTTCCCCTTTGCCTGTAAGCCTTAAGCCAGAACATTTCAAAACAATTCGCCACATGGGAATGTTGAAGGAATTAGACATTTTCTGCCTTCTACCTGTTAGAGGTTTAAATCTGTGGTGGAGTAGGGTAGGGTTGGAAGGCTGGAGGTGAAGTGTGGGTAGTCCCCTTCTCAGCTTGTTCTGCTAGTCTAGAGATAGCCAGGATTTTGAGTCTTCATGAACCTCTTTCCAAGTCTGTGACATCAGGGCTAATGATCTAGCTCAGGGGTTGACAAACGTTTTATCTAAAGGACCAGCTACTAGATTTGTGGGCCATACAGTCTCTTTCACAATTAATCAGCTCCACTGTTGTAGCATACATGTAGCTGTCAATAATATGTAAATGAATGAGCATGGCTGTGTTCCAATAAAACTTTATTTGTGGACACTGAAATTTCAATTTTACATAATTATCATCTGTCACAAAGCAGTCTTCTTCTGATATTTTTTGACCATTTAGAAATGTACAAACCATTCTTAGCTTGCAAAACAGGTGTCCAAGCACAGGTGGTGGGCCAGATTCACCCATGGGCCATAGTTTGCTGACCCCTGGTCTACTTACAGGGTTAGAAAGAAACTGAGGAACAGTGAAGAGTGATGTTCTAAAATCCCAGGCCCCACTTCTGTGCAAGGAAAAATTTCCCCTGGAGCAATTTCATTGTATAAAGAGGAATCCTCAACCCCTTCACCAGAACCTGATTTCTCAATGCCTGACCTCCTCAAATAATTTAAGGATTAACAAATTGCTATAAAAGAAATATCACCCTTGCCTTCTAATTCCAATTCCTGACTCCATTTTTAGAGGTTAATGAATTTGGAGAATGAATGAGGTAAGTCCCATCATCAGATAAATTAAGGACTCTTACACTAAGAAACAACTCACTGAACAGAACTGATGAAATCTGAACCAATTTAAAGAACTAACCAATGAGAAAACTGCCAGAAGCTGTAGCAACTATCATGTTCAAAGATGCATATAAATTTCCAAAAAGACATGCATACTGTCTCAGTGCAGATATCAGATATTTGAATAATTCTGGTCCTGTAAATGTGCACAGAGCTCCTCACAACCTCCAGGGTCCCCAAGTTATGAACTATGAACTAGCCTAGTGGGAACTAAAGCTCATTAAAGAGAAATGACTTATATGATGTCACACACTTTGTCACATATAGGGTGGGGAGACACTTGGATTAAGCTCCCAAGCAAAAAAAGTCAAAGGCTACAATTATTAGCTCCACCAGAGGCTGATGAAGGTGGAGACAAGGTTGCCCCAGGTGGTCAAAGAATTCTCCCCAAGGACCAGGATTTCCACAAGGAATTGGGAGGAGGGGTGATGTCAGGTAGAGAATAAGGTGGGCCAGCAAAAAAACTGAAAAGTAAACATCCTTTTAGAAACCTATTAAGAGCTCCCACTCTGAGCCATGAACAATAGTAGGGGTGTTTTATATACCTTGCCTTCTTTCAGTTCAGACAATTAGTCTGCACTACAGTTCCTGCATTACAGATGAGGAACCTGAGTGGTGCAGAGGTCTGCTAAAATAGCTGTTAAGCTGGTGGCAGGAGAGTCCTTAGTTACCTCCATGAGACCTGCCTTGGCAGCAACAGGAAGGGCAAGGTCCATCAAGGCAGGACAGCAAGGGAGACCCACTCCCAGAAGTGGAAGCCTCAGCTTCCTGGTGCTTGTGAGTGAGCATGTGGGGCCTGCTCAAGGTTGCAGCTTGGGAAAAATTTGGACTGAAGAGCTATTATTTTTAATATTTGTTTTTATGTATTTGGTTGCACTGGGACTTAGCTGCAGCATATGAGATCTATTTCCTTGATCAGGGATTAAACCCTGGGCTCCCTGCATTGGGAGTGCAGAGTCTTACCCACTAGACCACCAGTGAAGTCCCCTGAAGGGCTATTTTTATTCTCATTGGGACCATTACTGACATCCTGCTGTACTTCACCACTCTACCTTCCCCCCATCTCCTTCCTATTGTTATGACCTACAGAAGCAAAGGTTCAACTCATAGCATATGACAATCTTGGAAAGGACAGACACTTAAAACCCTATTCAATCATCAATAGTACATTGTTCACTGTTTGGATGACCTGTGGAGACACTAGGGTCTCCCATTTCTTTACTTGACAGAGGCAGCATCCTGTACTGCCTAAGAGCACAGATCCTGGAACTCAGATCCCAGAGCCAAACTCTCTGGGCTTGAATCCCATTTCCACCCTTTACTGGTCCTGTGACCTTGAGCAGCTCGTGTAATCTCTTTATATGTCATGCTTTCATCTTTAAAACAGGGCTACTAATATACCTCTTGGGATTGTGAAGATGAATTGAGTTGTTGTGTGTAAAGCACATGGTGTGGGCTCTATGAGGGAGCGGCTATTGTTCTGAACGTTAAGGTCACATCCTGAGTTAGACTGAAGTAGGAAAGCAGCCAAGACAGGTACAAAGGATGCTTGTGTGAGAGTGGGTGTATGAGGAGTAAGGAGGTGGAGGAGAGAAAAGGAGAGAAGGGAGGAAAACCTAAAGGTCACAGAGGAAGGAGGAAGAGGAAGATAAGTGGGACACAAATGGACAGGGCTGGGGGAGGGGCAAGAGAGAAGCAGAGAGTCCAGAGGCAAACACTCAGCAGTGTGAAAGTAGGTCTTCTAACCCCATACCACTGCAAACATAGAGGGGGAGGCTTGACATTAGCCAGGCAAAGTCACAAGAACAACCATGGCTAGCTACGTTGCTTGAATACTATGTTCCAGGCACTGTACAGGTATTTTATCTGTGCCAACTTGTTTAATTCTCACAACAACCATTTTCCTAACTGAGAAAGGTTACACTTAGGGAGATCTGGTAACATATGTTAAGGTCACTCAGCTAGTAAGAGGTACAGAGAACCCTGGCTTCAATCTCTGCTCTGCCTAAGTCTAAACACACTTGTACCAGCTTCTCAATCAGGAGTTCAGTGTGTCTGAAATCAGTTAGCACCAGATTACTTCTAGAAATGCACTTATAACTTATGCAGAATAGCAGTCTAATAAAATCGTAAACGTTCAAAAAATGCCATAATATACCTATACCTTTGAGGGGATTCCTTGATAGGACAATCATGCTAGACTAATCCAAGATGCTAGCTGGCCCCGTCACTTCATGGCAAATAGACGGGGAAACAGTGGAAACAGTGACACACTTTATGTTCTTGTGCACCCAAATCACTGCAGATGGTGACTGCAGCCATGAAATTAAAAGATGCTTGCTCCTTGGAAGAAAAGCTATGACAGACCTAGACAGCGTATTAGGAAGTAGAGATTTCTTTGCCAACAAAGGTCCATCTAGTCAAAGCTAAGGTTTTTCCAGTAGTCACGTATGGATGTGAGAGTTGGACCATAAAGAAGGCTGAGCACTGAAGATTTGATACTTTTGAAGTGTGGTGTTGGAGAAGACTCTTGAGAGTCCCTTGGACTGCAAGGAGATCAAACCAGTCAATCCTAAAGGAAATCAATCCTGAATATTCATTGGAAGGACTGATGCTGAAGCTCCAATACTTTGGCCACATGATGCGACAAACTGACTCATTGGAAAAGACGCTGATGCTGCGCAAGATTGAAGGCAGGAGGAGAAGGAGACGACAGAGGATGAGATGGTTGGATGCATCATGGACTCAATGGACATGAGTTGAGCAAGCTCTGGGAGATGCTGAAGGACAGGGAAGTCTGCTATGCTGCAGTCCAAGGGGTTGCAAAGAGTTGGACCCAACTGACTGAACAACAAGCTAGTCTAGAATATAAATAGGTTCAAATTCTTGGTGTCTTCCACAAATGAATCTATCTATGAAACCGAAACAGTACCAGGGACACAGGGAATAGTCTGGTGGTTGCCGAGGGGGAGGGGGCAGGCAGAGGGTTTGATTGGGAATTTTGCATTAGCAGATGCAAACTGGTATATATAGAATGGATAAACAACAAGGTCCTACTATATAGCACAGAGAAGGAACTACAGTCAATATTCTATGATAAATCATAATGGAAAAAATATGAAAAAGAATGTACATATATTATACATATATATATATAAACTGAGTTACAGCAGTAACACAACTTTGTAATTCAACTATACTTTAAAAATATTCTTGGTGTCTTCATGAAGAGCTCACTACCAAAGAGAATCTACTGGATGATGGGAATAAATGCGAGACAAGAAAGAACATGGGCCCTAAAACAGAGACCATGACCTTTGAACTTGAATAGAACATATAGGACCTGAGATGACAGCTTTTATTCTCAGAGCTGACAGATTCTTAGAAGATAGTTTGAAAGATGATTAATCTCATCCTTTTAAAATTATTTTTAAAATTTTATTGAAGTATAGTTATAGTTGATTTACATTGTTGTGTTAATTTCAGCTGTACAGCAAAGCAATTTCAGTTATGCATATGTATATACACATCCTTTTTCACATGATTTTCCATTATGGTTTATCACAGGATATTGAATATTTCCCTGTGATGTATGTACAGTAGGACCTTGTGGGTTATCCACCCTTGTATATAATATTTTGCCTCTGCTAATCCCAACTCCCAATCTTTTCCTCTCTCATTCACCCTCCTTGACAACCACAAGAATCTTCTCTATATTTGTGAACCTGTTCATTTTGTTTTTTAAAAGATTTATTTATTCATTTGGCTGCACTGGGTCTTAGTGAGCCATGCAGGATCTTAAGTTGTAGCATTTGGACTGTTAGCTGTGGCATATGGGATCTAGTTCTCTGACCAAGGATCAAACCCAGGCCTGCTGCACTGGCAGCTGGGAATATTAGCCACTGGGCCAGTAGTCCAGTTCTCATCTTCCTTTTAAAGATGAGAAAACTAAGGCCTCAAGAAAGGATGAGGCTGACCCAAGGTCATAAATCCAAAGGAGAAAGAAGGCTGTAACTAAAAGCAAAGTTTTCTAATGGCCACACAAGAGCTCTTCTTCTGCCCCAGGGATCTCCTTTCCTTCACAGAGTCAGTTGAGTTGAGAGGAATTCCTTTCCTGATTTGCCCAAACAAAAGACAAGAGTTAAGATGGAAGACAAGGTGCTCTTCCCATCCCGATGACCATGTGCTTTCTGGCTGAGCCTGAGTTTTCAACCTACAATAAGGGAATTTGCCCTGAGTTTTCAACTGAGAAATTACACAACCAAAAAAAGAAAATGTTCATACACTGCAATTTCAAGTAGTCATATATAGAAAAGCAGGAATTCTCTGGACTCTTCCCTCATGCCTTTTGGAACGTTTATTCTCTTGTTTTTCCCATGCCCTCTCCCTTCTACACAGTCTCCACTCATGAGAGGCCTCCAGGTTTTTTTCTTGGCTGCCAAAGCCTGGGTGGCAACTCCATTCCTAGAGGTGCTAAGTGTTTGGAGAGTCCAAAAGAGCCCACTGTAAAATGGGGCTCCTCCCAGGTGCACCTCGGGCTAAGAAGTCACAGCCAGTTCTGGGATACCAACCTGAAGCCCCAAGAAGCTTTCACAATATATTTCAAAGATGTCCTTCGAGCTTCAGCCTTTGTTTGACTGGAAAGTACTGTGTGAGCTCTTCCAACTTAAACACCCATTGGAACAAAGTACTTCCTCACTTTTCCGCTCAGCTCTAGCTGCTGGGCAACTCTTACACACAATTTAATCACATTGCTGGGAACTACAATTATTTTGCATCTCCCAGAGGCTTGAGAGAGACAAGTTAAATAATGGCTTACTCTCTTCACCCAACAAGAAAGCAATTAATTCACACAATTGCCTGAAGACCGGGCCTGGGAACTCCTGTGTGGTTCCACAGGGATGCACTTAAGGGGCTGGCATAGAGAATGGAAAACTCCCTGACAGAGGTTGGAATGGAGATTTTCAAGCCATATGTTTCTCCAGGCTGACTCCAAATTTTAATTTGTCTTTGAATACATTCAGCTCTTGCTCTATAATTCTCTTCTCACGATTCCTCTTTTTTTTTTTTCTTATCAATAGGAAGGTGGTTCCGGCTGTCTGGCATCTCTGAGGAAGAGTCTTCATCTACAAGACCCAACACATTCAAAATGATCCTGGGAGGCCTGCTAGCTGGCAGTTTACACAATAGATTTCCAAAGAATGATCTTTGGTGACTTTTCTAAACGCACTAATGTTATACCTGACATTTGTTTAGGAGTCTGCAGGACTCCATTAAAAGCTGTCTTCTCTGTTTGGCTCGCTTTAGCTGGTGGAACTGGGAAACGGGGATTAGGAGATTCCCCCTCCGTTTGGAGATGCTCATTCTCCATAACTGCATTTAGAGGGTAGGATTCTGATTGGTGAAGATTAACCACAAACAGGTGAGGCTTTGAGAGTTTTCCTGCTTGTCTGAATTCTGATCTAAGGCAGGGCAGACTGTTTGGATTTCATTCAAACACAGTCTCGGCCTGAAGTATCATTGTGTACACGGACGGGAGTTGACAGAAAGCAAGGATGGCTGCTGTTGCCAAAATGCTAGAAAGGTGCATTCTGGGGGCCAGGCGAGTACCCAGGGCACATGGTCGTGCACTGGAAAATGGCTCTGAGTTCCCTCTGCTGGGGATGGCATTTCTTGGGCTGCCCTTCATGGTTCCCAGTGCCAGGCTTCACCCTTCCAGGTATACTGTGATTCAGCTCCCTTGTCCTGGAATTGCTCCACTAGAGATTCACTAAGCTTGGTGGGGAATGCTGGCCCCTGCCTCCACCATTCTCTTTTTTAAAGCTGATTTATTTGTATGTAATTATTTGGCTGCACTGGGTCTTAGCTGCAACATATGGGATCTAGTTGTTTGACCAGTGATGAAACCTTGGACCCCTGCGTGGGGAGGTCGGAGTCTTAGCCACTAGACACCTAGGGAAGTCCCATCACCATTCTCTTAAAATAGGCAATTTCCCTGGGTAGGATGCCACTTAAGAATGTCAGTCCCTGAAGTCTGAATGAGGTATTAGGTTCTTTCCTGTAAGGCATTAGCGAGAACTCAGAAATATGGGCCTCAAAATGCTAAAAGAAGAAGAACCAGGGAAGGGGCGCAGAGGTTTGTGATGGGACCTGAAGGCAGAGGCAGGGAGAGGGATAGCAAAGTGCAACTCTGCCTGCTTTGGGATTTGGCCAGGCCTGCCCTGGCAGGCTAATGGCCCAAGAAGGTCTGGGCCTTGGGGACCAGGAGGGAGACATGCAGGCCAATTCCTCAGGAGCTAGGACAGCTTCAGTGTCCCTCCCCAACAGCATTACCTCCATTTCTTCTCTCGCTTCCACCTGCTGTAAGTCAGGTATCATTTATGTCTTATACACACACAAGATCATATCCACAAATCATTGATTTCCTTCTGGACTCCACCCTTTCCCTTTGGAATCTGAACACTTGTCCTCCACTTCCTGACCCATTCTCCTTCTCAGTAGCCAGCTCCTCCAAAGAAGGCCAAAAATGCCTGATCTTCCCGAGAGCAAGATGCATCCTCTGGGGTTGAGTGACAGAGGCCCGGGGAAGGTGGCCCTGGCCTGGGGAGAAGCAGCTCCAGCTCTGGGTCCCCAGCAAGAAGGCCACTTCTCAGCCGCCTCTGCCAGCACCGTGGCCGTCCTTCCTAGACACAGGGCCCACTAAGGGTCTAGACCTCACCCTGCCACAAGGAACAACTCCTGCAAAGGTCTCTGGGGCTCTTGCTGAGGATCTGGAAGCCTTTGTGGAACAGATGATGTGTAGAGGAGAATTCTAATGATGCGAAGGGAACCGGGTCCAAGATGGCTGACCAAATGTGAATTGGGCAGGCAACAACCCTCTCCAGACTCACCCTTCCTCTCAAAGCAATCCAAGCCTTGCTTCTGTGGTCAGAAAGGAAAGGAGCTGAGACATTCATGCATATAGAGGAGTTAGCAGCTGGATAGGTACTGGGACCAGGACGACTTGTGTTTTTTGAAGATGGCAATGCTTTACCCTGAGTCTGCTCAGGTGAAGTTGCTGGCATCCGTGTGGGGAAGGGAGAGAGCAGATAGTGAAGGGAGGCTTTTCTGATACCCCTTGAAGTCCACCATGCAAGTGATTGTCTTCCCAGAAGCCCAGGCTTTACTTGGCCCTTTTCATACATCCTTGAGCCACAGAGAAGGGCTGACATGTCCCTCTGAGATGCCCTTCTTGAACCTCTTCCCCTGGGAACACACAATTACGGATCTCACTGCAAAAGCACAAAACTGGATGCTCATTCTCTGGCACCCCCTTCCCACCCCCCCCAAGAAAAACATTCTCCATAAACCCACAATTGGATTGCTCATGGAAAGCTATATTTTATCTGGGAAGTGAAAGATGTTATGCCAGAGTTGCTCTAGCAAAATTTCTGAGAACAACAAAGCCTTGTTTCGTACCACCAGCATTCAGGCTTAGGACAATTATATAAGAAGTCAGCAGCATTACAAGGTTGTCTCTCATCTGACTTATCCTGCATCTTTGTTTCCAAATCTCTTAATCATCCAGACAGCTATTGTATCTAGGGACTACCAAGGTAATTGAAGGGAGGAAAATCCCGGAATTCAATAAAATCTCAATGACCCTAAACCACCTACTACACCTTTCACGATTTTTTTGAATTATGTAAAGGGTCATAGATTTCATTGCTTTGTTTTAATGGTGATGGTAGTGAGAGACAAGGAGAGAAGTTATTGCCTCATCTTCTACTAGCAATTCTAATGCACAGGAAAGACCTCTGGGTATAAGAATCAGAAAACCTGGATTAAAATCCTGCTACCTACATACCAGATATTTCCACTTTAAGGTGAAGACAGTACAGACCTGCCCAAGGAAAATAAAACATTTAAAGGATACCTCCAATTTGTGCATTTGCTCCCTGACTTGGGAGTAACCTAAGAGATTCATTAAAATTACACATTGTTTCTCACTGATTGAATAGTAGAAACTGGATGTTCCTGGTTGGTGGGCAGCTTTCTTGTCTGCAATAATTAAGAGGCCAAGTTTCTTCCATTCTGTTTTTCCACCATTCTAGGACCCCAGAGTTCTCTGCTCCTAGTCATCAGAAGAGGAAAGAGAGAGGGAAAAATTCCACTTCTCAGAGGTCTCAGCCTGGAACCGATACAGACCATGTCAACTCACGTTCCACTGTATTCCAAAGAACATGACTATGCCTAGGTGCAAAGGGGAAATCTGCACTGTGAAATTTAGTGCCTGGTTTTGCAGTCATCTTCCAGAAAGTAGGAAATGAGGGGACAAATACACCAACCTCTCTTACCTCGTGACCTCTCATTTCCTGCCATTCCTCCAAAAGATGAACTCCTACCTGAGGCCAGAAGGCCGGAGAGCCTTGGCAATTGTCTTCATAGAGGTCAGTCTTCCAGAGCACAGAGCAAGGCAGAGAAGGGCAGAGAATGGATTGGAGTGGGGATAAGGGCATCATAAACACAGACTAACCAGCACACTCCACAATTGGACCATAGAGTCCATGAGAACAGAAACTGTGTCTTCTTCATTTTTGTGCCACCAGCACAGAGAAGATGATTCAAAACATATTTGTTGAATGAGTGAATGACTGGATTCAGTGAGTTATCATTCTCAGCTACATGCTATTGAAAGTAACAATTTGGGGGTTTCCCAGGTGGTGCAGTGGTTAAGAATTCACCTTGCAATGCAAGGGATACTGGTTCGATCCCAGATCCAGGAAGATCCCACATGCTGCAGAGCAAGTAAGCCTGTGTACCACAGTTACTGAGCCAGCACTATAGAGCCTGCAAGCTGCAACTACTGAGCTCACACGCCTCAACTACTAAAGCCTGAGTGCCTAGGAGACTCTCTGCAACAAGAGAAGCCACCGCGATGAGAAGCCCGCACACAGCAAGGAAGAGTAACCCCCGCTTGTCACAACTAGAGAAAGCCCTCTCGCAGCAACAAAGACCAACCACAGCCAAGTAAATAAGTAAATCTTTTAAAAAAGAAAGTAATAACTGAGTAGTGATGAATGTGAACCTACATAAACATCTGCAATGCCAACTATGACGCAGAGAATCAACATGAGTAGACTTTTCATAGATGAAAAAATAGAAAAGAAAAAATTGTCAACTATACCTCAATAAAGCTGAAATCTTGAGAAATCTGTATGCAGGTCAGGAAGCAACAGTTAGAACTGGACATGGAACAACAGACTGGTTCCAAATAGGAAAAGGAGTACGTCAAGGCTGTATATTGTCACCCTGCTTATTTAACTTATATGCAGAGTACATCATGAGAAATGCTGGACTGGAAGAAACACAAGCTGGAATCAAGATTGCTGGGAGAAATATCAATAATCTCAGATATGCAGATGACACCACCCTTATGGCAGAAAGTGAGGAGGAGCTAAAAAGCCTCTTGTTGAAAGTGAAAGAGGAGAGTGGAAAAGTTGGCTTAAAGCTCAACATTCAGAAAACGAAGATCATGGCATCTGGTCCCATCACTTCATGGGAAATAGATGGGGAAACAGTAGAAACAGTGTCAGACTTTATTTTTTGGGGCTCCAAAATCACTGCAGATGGTGATTGCAGCCATGAAATTAAAAGACGCTTACTCCTTGGAAGGAAAGTTATGACCAACCTAGATAGCATATTCAAAAGCAGAGACATTACTTTGCCGACTAAGGTCCATCTAGTCAAGGCTATGGTTTTCCCAGTGGTCATGTATGGATGTGAGAGTTGGACTGTGAAGAAGGCTGAGCGCCGAAGAACTGATGCGTTTGAACTGTGGTGTTGGAGAAGACTCTTGAGAGTCCCTTGGACTGCAAGGAAAGCCAACCAGTCCATTCTGAAGGAGATCAACCCTGGGATTTCTTTGGAAGGAATGATGCTAAAGCTGAAACTCCAGTATTCTGGCCACCTCATGCGAAGAGTTGACTCATTGGAAAAGTCTCTGATGCTGGAAGGGATTGGGGGCAGGAGAAGGGGATGACAGAGGATGAGATGGCTGGATGGCATCACAGACTCAATGGGCGTGAATCTGAGTGAACTCCGGGAGTTGGTGATGGACAGGGAGGCCTGGCGTGCTGCGATTCATGGGGTCGCAAAGAGTCAGACACGACTGAGCGACTGAACTGAACTGAACTGAACAAATACTGACTATAGTTTCCTGTGCTATAGAGTGAAGTGAAGTGTTAGTCATTCAGTCATGTCCAACTCTTTGTGACCCCATGGACTATAGTGTGCCAGGCTCCTCTGTCCATGGGTTTCTCCATGCAAGAATACTGGAGTGCATTGCCATTCCCTTCTCCAGTGGATCTTCTCGACCCAGGGATTAAAACTGGGCAAGCAGATTCTTTACTATCTTAGCCACTAAAGACACAGAAGAATTGCACAAAAAAGGTCTCAATGACCTAGATAACCACGATGGTGTGATCACTCACCTAGAGCCAGACATTCTGGAATCTGAAGTCAAGTGGGCCTTAGGAAGCATCACTATAAACAAAGCTAGTGGAGGTTATGGAATTACTGCTGAGCTGTTTCAAGTCCTAAAAGATGATGCTGTTAAAGTGCTACACTCAATATGCCAACAAATTTCGAAAACTCAGCAGTGGCCACAGGACTGGAAAGGGTCAGTTTTCATTCCAATCCCCCAAAAGGGCAAGGCCAAAGGATGTTCAGACTACTACATAATTGTACTCATTTCACTTGCTAGCAAGGTAATGCTCAAAATCCTTCAAACTAGGATTCAATAGTATAGCTGGATTTAGAAAAGGCAGAGGAACCAGAAATCAAATTGCCAACATCCACTGGATCATAAAAAAAAAGAGAATTCCAGAAAAACATCTACTTCTGCTTCATTGATTATGCTAAAGCCTTTGACTGCTGGATCACAACAAACTGTGGGAAATTCTTCAAGAGATGGGAGTCCCAGACCACCTTACCTGCCTCCTTAGAAATCTGTATGCAGGTCAAGAAGCAACAATTAGAACTGGACATGGAACAAATCAGGAAAGGAGTACGTCAAGGCTATATATTGTCACCCTGCTTATTTAAAGACATTACTTTGCCGACTAAGGTCCGTCTAGTCAAGGCTATGGTTTTTCCTGTAGTCATGTATGGATGTGAGAGTTGGACTGTGAAGAAAGCTGAGCACCGAAGAATTGATGCTTTTGAACTGTGGTGTTGGAGAAGACTCTTGAGAGTCCTTGGACTGCAAAGAGATCCAACCAGTCCTCTGGGATTTCTTTGAAGGAATGATGCTAAAGAGGAAACTCCAGTACTTTGGCCACCTCAGGCGAAAGTTGACTCATTGGAAAAGGCCCTGATGCTGGGAGGGATTGGGGGCAGGAGGAGAAGGGGACGACCAAGGATGAGATGACTGGATGGCATCACCGACTCATTGGACGAAAGTCTGAGTGAACTCCGGGAGTTGGTGATGGACAGGGAGGCCTGGCGTGCCGTGATTCATGGGGTTGCAAAGAGTTGGACATGACTGAGGGACTGAACTGAACATGGATCCTTTCCCGCATGGGTTGAATCTGAATCCTTCTCTCTGAAACTTCTTTCCCTCCTGCCCTCTCCCCCCAGGGGTGCCCTCATATGAGCCCAGAAAGACGAAAGGAGGCCAGCCTTGAGGCAGTGCTGGGTGGGTGGCCCTTTCCCCCCTCCCAGGGCTATGAGTGTTTTTCCACTGTGGGAAGAGTGGGTGCTGTCCCCTTTCCTTCAGGCGACAGCATCTCCCAGGCCAAGGTGGGATGTTCAGTTCAGTTCAGTTCAGTCGATCAGTCATGTCTGACTCTTTGTGACCCCATGAATCACGGCATGCCAGGCCTCCCTGTCCATCACCATCTCCTGGAGTTCACCCAGACACATCCATTGAGTCAGTGATGCCATCCAGCCATCTCATCCTCTGTCATCCCCTTCTCCTCCTGCCCCCAATCCCTCCCAGCATCAGAGTCTTTTCCAATGAGTCAACTCTTCTCATGAGGTGGCCAAAGTACTGGAGTTTCAGCTTTAGGGTCATTCCTTCCCAAGAAATCCCAGGGCTGATCTCTTTCAGAATGGACTGGTTGGATCTCCTTGCAGTCCAAGGGACTCTCAAGAGTCTTCTCCAACACCACAGTTCAAAAGCATCAATTCTTCGGTGCTCAGCTTTCTTCACAGTCCAACTCTCACATCCATACATGACCACAGGAAAAACCATAGCCTTGACTAGACGGACCTTAGTCGGCAAAGTAATGTCTCTCCTTTTGAATATACTATCTAGGTTGGTCATAACTTTCCTTCCAAGGAGTAAGCGTCTTTTAATTTCATGGCTGCAAATTCAGTTCAGTTCAGTCGCGCAGTCGTGTCCGACTCTTTGCGACCCCATGAATCGCAGTACGCCAGGCCTCCCTGTCCATCACCAACTCCCGGAGTTCACTCAGACTCACGTCCATTGAGTCTGTGATGCCATCCAGCCATCTCATCCTCGGTTGTCCCCTTCTCCTCCTGCCCCCAATCCCTCCCAGCATCAGGGTCTTTTCCAATGAGTCAACTCTTCGCATAAGGTGGCCAAAGTACTGGAGCTTCAGTTTTAGCCTCATTCCTTCCAAAGAAATCCCAGAGTTGATCTCCTTCAGAATGGACTGGTTGGATCTCCTTGCAGTCCAAGGGACTCTCAAGAGTCTTCTCCAACACCACAGTTCAAAAGCATCAATTCTTCGGTGCTCAGCCTTCTTCACAGTCCAAGTCTCACATCCATACATGACCACTGGGAAAACCATAGCCTTGACTAGATGGACCTTAGTCGGCAAAGTAATGTCTCTGCTTTTGAATATGCTATCTAGGTTGTTCATAACTTTCCTTCCAAGGAGTAAGCGTCTTTTAATTTCATGGCTGCAATCACCATCTGCAGTGATTTTGGAGCCCCCCAAAATAAAGTCTGACACTGTTTCCACTGTTTTCCCATTTATTTCCCATGAAGTGATGGGATTGGATGCCATGATCTTTGTTTTCTGAATGTTGAGCTTTAAGCCAACTTTTTCACTCTCCACTTTCACTTTCATCAAGAGGCTTTTTAGTTCCTCTTCACTTTCTGCCATAAGGGTGGTGTCATCTGCATATCTGAGGTTATTGATATTTCTCCTGGCAATCTTGATTCCAGCTTGTGCTTCTTCCAGTCCAGCGTTTCTCATGATGTACTCTGCATAGAAGTCAAATAAGCAGGGTGACAATATGCAGCCTTGACGTACTCCTTTTCAGTTGAACCCCTTTACCCATTTCACCCTCCCCCACTCCCTTTCCCTTCTGGTAATTGCTAGTCTATTCTCTGTATCTATGTGTTTGTGTTTGTTTTGTTTATTTTGCTTTCTTATGTTCCATATATGAATGAAGTCATACAGTATTTTTTCCTGTCTGACTTATTTCACTAAGCATAGTGCCCTCAAGGTCTATCTATTTTGTCACAAGTGGCAAAACTTCATTCTTTTTATGACTCGGTAGTATTTCATTGTATATATACCACATCTTCTTTTTCATTCATCCGTCAATGGGCACTTAGGTTGTTTCCATCTTGACTATTATAAATAGTACTATGATGAACATAAGGGCACATATATTTTTCTTTACCGTCTGAGCCACCAGGGAAGCCCTCACATATATTTTTCTAATTAGGGTCTTTGTTTTTGTTGAACAAAGAAGCAGAAGTGGAATACTAGATGTATATTCTTATATTTTGAGTAACCACCATACTGTTTTCCATAGTGGTTGCACTAATTTGCATTCTCAATATGATGTTTATTTAAATGCTCAAACACAACAATATCAAGAAAAAATGATAGGTTGGTTTTATGAATATAGGCACAAACATTCCAAGCAATATCATCACAAAAAGAATAAAATACACAAAACTGCTGTGAGCTAGGTACAAAAGTATTATACACTTAGAAACATTAGATATAACATTAATGGATAAAGTCTAAAAATTACATTAATTTGTATATTCATTTATATCCTGATGGCTCAGATGGTAAAGAATCTGTCTGCAATGTGGGAGACCTGAGTTCGATGTTGGGTCAGCAAGATCCCCTGGAGAAGGGAATGGCAACCCACTCCAGTATTCTTGTTTGGAGAATTCCACGGACAGAGGAGCTTGGTGGGCTACAGTCCACGGGATTGCAAAAAGTTGGACACAACTGAGCGATTAACATTTTGACTTTTGCACCTTCAAAAATATGTATTGAGGGTCTAATATGTGTCAGACACTGTCCTAGGCACTGGAGATGCACCAGTGATGAGTCAAAAAGCCATGCTCTTTTGGAGCGTCCATTCTCATGGGGTGAGAGACATGTAAGTCAATAACTAACTAGAACAGTTTCACATGGTATCATGTGTTTTGCCAAAAAGGAGAGAGGGTGATATGATAGAGTGTGACCAGAGATGAGTGGTCACATTAGATTAAGTTTTCAAGGAAATCCTCTCTGGGGCTGTTTGAGCTGAGGCCTGATTTTCCAAAGATGGTGAGAAGACATTTCTTAAAATTCATAAGTTCCATTGGTTAAACAAAATTAAAAGGTATGGAAGGTTTTCTTAACGGGATGATTATATACACATCTGAAATCAAGAGCCTAAATTCTTTCCAAAGCCATGAAATAGCTAACTGAATTTTTACTATCATTAGAAAGTTCCATATGCAAACAACTAGAAATATTTGTTTGTCAATGTACTGTTATCATAACAATATAAAAATGATTTGTTCAGTAAAAAAATAATAATACAAATAAAACCAAGAGCCAGAGGCACTGGAGACACTCCATAAGAACATAAATATGACAAGGATGCCTCTCTCATCAGTCTTAATTAACTTTGTAATAAAATGTGATTGAAGAAGAAAAAGAAATGAGTTATAAACATGTGGAAGGAAGAAATAAAAATATCACTCCTCTCAAATGACAGGATTATATAAAGAAGTCCAAGATATCAACAGAAAAGTCATTAAAAATAATAAATATGTTCATCAACACATATAAGATAACTGACAAATGTCAGTTACATTTCTAGTAAGAGTGACATATAGCTAGACAATATAATGAAAAGGAGATTCAAAATAATGACAATTGATTCATTTAATTTGAGGGAATAAAGATATATTGAAAGAAAATTATAAAATGCCAGTGGGAGAAATATAGGAAGACATGAATGATGATGCTATTTACTGAGAAGTAATACTTGAGAGACCAAATAGCATAAAGATAGCTAGTTGCATATAAATGTAATGCAGTGCAAATGAAAGCCACGGAGAAAAGTTTTAGACTTTGACAAAGTTGTTAGAAAAATTGGTCAGAAGGATTCAATTACTGTGGACTTGTTCTTTAAGATTTTTAAACAAGTTATCAAAACTATATGATATTTGGTTTTTAAATGTTATAATATCCCAGAATAGAATTGGTTAATAACTCAACATTCAGCAAACCAGAAACAACTGAGTAGTGGGGGAAAAAGTCACTACTTAACTAATGGCTCTATGGCTTAAATCATAGAATAAAATAAATTCCAGATGATTTAAAGACTTAAATAAAATAAAAACATTGAGAAGAAAATGCACTAACATTTTTACCCCAGATAAAGAAGAGAAGGATCACTTTACCAAATGAATGGAGGGTTCCATTATCACATTTTAACAGACATTTTGTGATGATATAAAACAAAACAAATATTTTTAAGGCTGCATGATGTAAACACAAAGGTGGAAACATAATTGGTGAGATTGTACCATTGAAACATATTTAGAATTCAAAAAGGATATGAAATCAACATTCAGATACCACTAGAAAAGTGATCAAAGGAGCTAGGCAGCTTATAGGTGAGGACTACAGATAATAAACTACCTGACAGAAAATAGAACAGTCACCCCAGCCATGACAGAGGAGAAATTAAAATCTATGTAAAGTGTTATTATACACCTTATAAACAAGAGGAGTGAAGGTTAAAATGATAAAACCTGTTGCTCATGAAGCTGTGGTAAATTATGTACAGTTACACATTGCTGGTGAAACTAGAAATTAATTTGCATTTTCAGAAAAAGCAGTCTACTGGTATTTGACATACTTTTTGATCATTATTTTTGCTTTGGCAAAATGTACTCTAAAGAAATATTAATAACATAGTGCAGTGGTAATATTTACAAAGATGATTATAGCATTGTTATTTATAATTTTCAGATATCAAAAACAACTCAAAAGCTCCCCGCTCACCATCAAATAGAGAAAGAGTGAAGCAAACTATGGTATGTCACCATGATGCACTTTATTTTTGTTATGCAAAATTACAAACAGTTGAGTGTATTCACTTTGGGAAAGTTCATCCTTATATAGTTTGTGTGCTTTTCTGTATATTATATGCATTTCACTTTGATAAGATTTTCTTTTAAAAATTAGAAGCATATAAATTAGGTTAATACAACACATTGAAATGTATGTGAAATAATGTTAGAGTATTTCCTCCTTGTTCCCTGTTTTTGCTTTCTTCGGCTACGGTAGTCAACAGTGGTCAGAAAATATTAAACGGAAAAATCCAGAAATCAACAATATATAAATTTTAAATTTCTGACATAAATTACAGCAGGATCCTCTATGACCCACCTCCCATAGTAATGGAAGTAAAAGCAAAAATAAACAAATGGGATCTAATTAAACTTAAAAGCTTTTGCACAACAAAGGAAACTATAAGCAAGGTGAAAAGACAGTCTTCAGAATGGGAGAAAATAATAGCAAGTGAAGCAACTGACAAAGAATTAATCTCAAAAATATACAAGCAGCTCCTGCAGCTCAATTCCAGAAAAATAAACGACTCAACAAAAAATTGGGCCAAAGAGCTAAACAGACATTTCTCCAAAAAAGACTTACAGATGGCTAACAAACACATGTAAAGATGCTCAGCATCACTCNTTGAGTTAGACAAGGGTGTGGTCCTAGTGTGATTAGATTGACTAGTTTTCTGTGAGTGTGGTTTCAGTGTGTCTGCCCTCTGATTCCCTCTTGCAACACCTACCATCTTATTTGGGTTTCTCTTACCTTGGGCGTGGGGTATCTCTTCACGACTGCTCCAGCAGAGCCACTGCACCTTATCTTGGACAAGGGGTATCTCCTTATCGCCATCATTCCTGACCTTCAACGTAGGATAGCTCCTCTACAATGGAATATTACTCAGCTATTAAAAAGAATGCATTTGAATCAGTTCTAATGTGGTGGATGAAACTGGAGCCTATTATACAGAGTGAGGTAAGTCAGAAGGAAAAATACCAATACAGTATATTAATGCATATATATGGAATTTAGAAAGATGCTAAGTATGACCCTATATGTGAGACAGCAAAAGAGACACAGATATAAAGAACAGACTTTTGGACTCTGTGGGAGAGGGCGAGGGTGGGATGATTTGAGAGAATAGCATTGAAACATGTATATTATCATATGTGAAACAGATCGCCAGTCCAGGGTCAAGCATGAGACAGAGTGCTCAGGGCTGGTGCACTGGGATGACCCTGAGGGATGGGATGGGGAGGGAGGTGGGAGAAGGGTTCAGGATGGGGAACATATGTTACACCCATGGCTGATTCATGTCAGTGTATGACAAAAACCACTACAAAATTGTAATTAGCCTCCAATTAAAATAAATAAAAATTTAAAAAGGTTTAAATTGCAGTTGGTCTGAGTAGCATGGTGAAATCTCATGCCATCCTGCTCCATGCCACCCAGGATCTCCAGCCATGACATCATATGCTCCTGACATCCAACCATCGACATGGCCGCAGCTCAATAATCCAGGACCACTGGAAGCAAATGCTTATCCTTCTGAGGTACTGTCAGGAGGTCAATTGTAGCCTAAGGCTATATCACTATGCCTCTATCATACGCTTCACTCCATCTGAGGATGTAGGCGTCTTGTCATATCACATTGGCACAAGAAGAAGGGTGAGCATAGTATAAGAAGATATTTTGAGAGAGAGATCACATTCACATAACTTTTATTTTAGTATACTGTTATAATTGTTCTATTATTATTGCTATAATCTCTTACTGGACTTCCCAGGTGGCTCTAGTGATAAGGAACCCTCCTGCCAATGCAGGAGACATAAGAGACACAGGTTCAATCCCTGGGTCAGGAAGATCCCCTGGAGAAGGACATGGCAACCCACTCCAGCATTCTTGCCTGGAGAAATCCATGGACAGAGGAGCCTGGCGGGTTACAGTCTATAGGTTTGTGAAGAATCAGACATGACTGAAGCAATTTAGCATGCAATCTCTTAGTGTGCCTAATTTAGAAATTAAACTTTATTGTAGCTATGTATGTATAGGAAACATAGTGTACATAAGATTTGGTACTATCCACAGTTTCAGGTGTCCTCTGGGGGTCTTGGAACATAACCCCTGTAGATAAGAGGGGACTACTATAAATGAAAAAGTATAACAAAGTATTGGACACTCAGGGATCACAACATAAAAATAAATGTAGGTAAGCACTGAAAGGTGCTGGAAATGAATTGGGATGATAAGACATTTATGTTCATTTCTTCTTTTAAATAACAGCTTTATTGAGATATAATTCACACACCATAAAGTTCATCCTTCTAAAGTGTACGATTCAGTAGCTTTTAGTACCTTCACAAGGTAATACAACAATTGTCACCATCTAATTTTAGAAGAATTTAAGAAACCTTTCTGATTAATCACTCACTCTTCATTCCTGTCTCCACTCAGACCCTGACAACTACTAGTCTGCTGTCTACATTTGTGGGTATGCTTGATCTTGATATTTTGTATAAATGGAGCAATACATTACATAGTCTTTTTTGACAACCTTCTTTCACTTACCATATTTTCAAGGGTTATTCATGCTGTAATATGTATTAGTACTTCCTTTTGTGGCTAAATAATATTCCATTTTGAAGACATACCACATTTTGTGGGGTTTTTTATATCATAGAAACTTTAATCCAATACTTTAAACAACTTAGATAAAATAGGAAGATATCTTTACAGACACCATCAAATCTTACTGAAGAAGTAATTAACCTCTATGCTGCTGCTGCGCTGCTAAGTTGCTTCAGTCGTGTCCGACTTTGTGTGACCCCATGGATGGCAGCCCACCAGGCTCCCCCGGCCCTGGGATTCTCCAGGCAAGAACACTGGAGTGGGTTGCCATTTCCTTCTCCAATGCGTGAAAGTAAAAAGTGAAAGTTAAGTCACTCAGTCATGTCAGACTCTTCGCGACCCCATGGACCACAGCCTATCAGGCTCCTCCATCCATGGGATTCTCCAGGGAAGAGTACTGGAGTGGGTTGCCATTGCCTTCTCCTAATTAACCTCTATAGCCCTATATCAAATAAAAGAAATTGAACTTGTAATTAAAAACCTTCCTATAAAAACACTGCCAAACCTAGAAAGGCTTCACTGGTAAACTGTATTAAGCATTTCAATTTAATTTTAATCTCTTAAACATTTAAAGGCCTCTTAAGCATTTAAAGAAGAAATGACATCTTGTTTATCGATTCACCAGCTAATGGACATTTGGATGGTTTCCACTATTTTCGTAGTTTAATTTATATATATCAAAATTTTTTTCCAGCTTTATTGTGATAGCTGACTACTAAAATTAAATGAATTTAAGAGGTACAACATGATTGGACATAGTATAAATTATTAAATATTCATCATAATCAAACCAAGAAATCTATTCATCACCTCCAATGGTAATCATTTTTTGTGAGTGGTGAGAACACTTCAGATCTACCCTCTGAACAAATTTCAAGTGGGCAATATATTATTGTCAACAATAGTCATGTGACTGCATATTATCTCCAAAACCTATTCATCTTGCATAACTGAAAGTTTGCACCCCTTGACCAACATCTCCCAATATCTCTTTCCCCCATCCCCTAATAACCCACCATTCTACTCTGTTTCTGTGAATGTGGTATTTTTTTTGCCACACTGCATGGCATGTGGGATCTCAGTTCCCCAACCAGGGTTTGAACCTGCTCCCCCTGCATTGGAAGCACAGAGTCTCAACCACTGGACAGCCAGGGAAGTCCCTAGAAGTAAGGATTTACCACTGCCTGGGCATCCTTTAAGCCAGTTAAGTTGACACATAAAATTAACCATCAGAGGGAGAGAAAACAGTCACAGTGTTTGATGCCTACAAGGAGGCTTCCAGCGCGCA
Source organism: Aepyceros melampus (assembly GCA_006408695.1). Lineage (NCBI taxonomy): Eukaryota > Metazoa > Chordata > Mammalia > Artiodactyla > Bovidae > Aepyceros > Aepyceros melampus. The sequence continues at coordinate 91,683 of SJXQ01011511.1, read as the reverse complement.
CTGGTCAAAGTGTGTGTGTTAGTGGCTCAGTCATGTCCAACTCTTTGCAAACCCCAGGGACTGTAGCCCTCCAGGCTCCTCTGTCGATGAAATTCTTTAGGCAAGAATACTGGAATGGGTTGCCATTCCCTTCTCCAGGGGATCTTTCTGACCCAGGGATCGAACCTGGGTCTCCTGCGTTTCAGGCAGTCTTTACCACTTGAGCCACCAGGGAAGCCCAAAGATGGTCATGATCTATTATCTTCCTCAAGGAGCTGTTCATCTAATAGCTGATAGCAGGCACTGTGTATCTGTGTAAATTAAGAATAGTTCTCCCACCAAGTGCTCCCAATCCATCTTAGCAGGTAGATTTCAGCCCCTCTCTGCCCCCTTGGCCGGGTACCTTAAATCAGAGCACTACCTGAACAACTGTCTCTGGCAGCCCTGCTATCAGGAAAGAAACACAAAACACCAAAACACAGAGTGAGAAGAGGTTGACACTACACGGGCAGTACATGAAGAACTCAGAAGAGAGGGAAGGAGTGTGAAGCGGAGCTGGAAACTGAACCTGACCTTGATGGCAGGGTAGGATTTTCATAGGTGGAGATAGGGATGGATGCAGGGCAGAAAGTGGAAGACCGCAAACAGAGAAGATAATATGAGCCAAAAGGTGGAGGCAAGACAGATTGAAGCAAGTTGAAGGAATAATGGTAGTTCAGTCAACAGTGGCATAGACTACATAAGTGGCTCCTTCCAGCTGTCTTTTCGTAGGGGAAGAAATCCTCGTAGAGCATGAGAAAAGTTGGCTGGATTATACAAACACACACACATATGCATGCACGCGTGTGTGTGTATGCATATAGAACCCCATGTACACGTTTTGAAATCCTCATAGTAATTCTCTACTTTTTCTGTCCTGTATTCTCTCCTTCTCTCCGAACCACTTTCCAAGAAAGCACATATTATATAGTAAAGATTAATTAATGGAACAGAAAGTTCCATTAAAGAGAAACCAGAAGGGGGAGCTCTCATGCCCTGTGATGAAAGCAGAGCCAGGCAAGGATTCAGCCAGTGAAAAGCCATGGACTCTGTTTACTCAAGCCTTCCCAACTTCCCCCTCTATAAAAGCATTCTCCTTCCCTTGGACACTGTGGTTGCAAGCCCTGAATTTCAATTCTTTGCTGATCCTGAACAAACCCATCTTTGTTGCAGAAATATCTGGCACTCTATTTGTTTAAGGTCAACAGAAACTGACTGTTAGACATTTACTGATCCCTTAGTTTAGAGCAACATAGGATAAAACTATAAAGGTCCCAGATGTGGCCTTGACTGCCAAGCTGGGTAGCTCTGAATTTGGTAGGAAGTGGTGAGGGGCATGGGGCAGGGGGATACTAGACTCTATTGAGTAGAGAAATGCTACTTTCAACTTGATATTTCAGGACAGTTAATCTGCTGGTATTGTTTAGAATGGATCAAAGAACCACCTGGGCAGAAGAAGGAGAAAACAAAATGTTTTATTAAGTTACATAAAAATGCAATTATATTACCCAGGCAAAACAATAATTCAAAAAGACACATGCACCCTTATGTTCATAGCATCACTGTTCACAATAGCCAAGACATGGAAGCAACCTAAATGTCCATAGACAGATGAATGGATAAAGAAGATGGGGTACATATATACAATGGAATACTACTCAGCCATAAAGGAGAATGGAATAAGGCCATTTGCAGCAACGTAAATGAGTAAAGTAACTCAGAAAAAGAAAGACAAATACCATATGATATTACTTATATGTGGAATCTAAAATATGACAGAAATGAACCTGTTTACAAAACAGAAACAGAATCAGGGGCATAGAAATAGACTGGTGGTTGCCAAGGGGTAGGGGGGTGAGTGAAGGTTGGACTAGGAGTTTGGGATTAGCAGATGCAAACTGGTATATGTACATATAATGCTAGACAGCAAAGTCCTGCTGTATAACACAGGGAACTATATTCAACATCCTGTGATAAGCCACCATGGACAAGAATATAAAAATAATGTATATGTGTGTGTGTGTGTGTGTGTGTAACTGAGTCACTGTGTTGTACAGTAGTAATTAACGTGACACTGTACTTCAACTAGATTTCAATAAGAAATAAATTGAAAGAAAAACTTACTTCCACAAAAAATCTGAGTTAGTTTATAATGTGGAGGAAAACAACCGACCCCAATCAGACCAGTGAAGATACTTGTACTCTTCTCATAGTGAAAATGTATTTGTTGATTAAGATATATGAAAAATGCTGCCATCAAAGGCTTCATAAAGGCCCCATGAGTCAATGCTAAAAGAGCCAGTCTCTTTCCAGTGACTTTTTTTTTCTTTTGAAAAGACAACCAAAACATACTTTTTCTTTTGCCTACTCTTTTTGGCATATTTATTAGGTGTCAGTTGCTTTATATACAGTATCACATTAAATCCTTACAAAAACTTTTCTTATTTTTCAGATGGAAACTAGGGCTCCGGAAACAGTAAGCATCTTCCCCAGCATTATCCAGCTAATAAGAGGCAGAGCTGAGATTTAAACCCCAAGCTGACCCCAAGACTGTGTTTGTCTTACAACACAATAGTTTCACAACCCAATTAATCAAGTAAGAAGGACAATTAAAAGTAACCAAATTGAAGGCAAGCATAGCTTGACACCCTTAAATATGTCTTTGGCATAAGGATTATTTTGAGCTGATTATTTTTCAGCAGACACAGGAAAAACTCTGAAAACCAAGTTGAAGTTAACCTTTTGTAAGACACATTTCCATCTATGAGAGAAATCTCCATTTGTAAGGGTGTTTCCATCTCTGTACCAGGAAGAGAAAAATGACTGTAAACCCCTAGAAACTTATCAATGGAGAAAGCACGGGCTTAAATCTGCATAATAATCTCGCCTTGTTTACTGCGCTTTCTTGGTTACCTCCCAATGCTGGCCTTCCCCCTACCCCAATCCTCTGCTTTAGTTGGAGACGATTTTTAAGGTGGTAGCTGGGGCCGTTGGGGAGAGTTATTCAGATTTCTGGCTCTCTTTCATGTAGACAAAGAGTATACATGTTATTAAACTTCTGTTTGTTTTCCTCCTGTGAATCCATCTTTTATTATGGGAGTCCCAGCCAAGAATCTAGGAGGGTAAAGAGAAAATTATTTTTCCTCCCCCACAGAATCAAGCATTTTAAACTGTTATGCTCAAAGCAGAGACTGATTTGCATATAATCATTATATTTTGTTCTTCTCTGAACATATCAGAAAAATAGTTTCTACCACAGCTTAGGATTCTATGGTGCCGTGAACTGGCAAACCATTTGATGTGTTCCTCTTATCTTCCCTGGTGGCTCAGAGGTTAAAGCATCTGCCTCCAATGCGGGAGACCCGGGTTCGATCCCTGGGTCGGGAAGATCCCCTGGAGAAGGAAATGGCACCCCACTCCAGTACTCTTGCGTGGAGAATCCCATGGACGGAGAAGCCTGGTAGGCTACAGTCCACAGGGTCGCAAAGAGTCGGACACGACTGAGCGGCTTCACTCACTCACTCAGTCTCAGTGCCAAACCCAAGGTGCCAATCTAGCGACCCCAACAGCAATGACAGATCACTAATTGGGTTCAAAGAGCTGAAGCTTCTACGTAAGGAAGACTCATACACACACACACACACACACACACACGCACAACACATATGCTTTGTGCTTTTCCTTTGCTCATTAAGTCAATATTGGAACTAACTCTCCTGTGCCTATCTATGCATCCACTCGGCCATCTCATCCTCCAGGTAAATCAGTTTGGTGTTTCTACCACAGTTCAGGGCTTGAAAGGGCTTCCCTGGTGGCTCAGTTGGTAAAGAATCTGCATGTAATGCAGGAGACCCGGGTTCGATTCCTGGGTTGGGAAGATCCCCTCGAGAAGAGAATGACCACCCACTCCAATATTCCTGGAGAATTCCATGGACAGAGGAGCCTAGCGAGCTACAGTCTACGGGTAACAGAGTCGGACACAACTGAGTGACACTTCATACCTCTTACAGAGAATAAAGCCCACATGTCTGAAACTTATCATTCCTAGCATAGCACATACTTAGAATAATAACACCTCTTTAGTTCTGTATACTGTTTTTCAGTTCACAAAGTATACACTTACCACATAAATTCGTATATACTTATCACATAAATTTACATCACACACATTCATTTTGAGCACTTTATTATTGTTATTATCATTATTATTCCCATTTTTAAGGTTGAGGAAACTGAGGCTCAGAAAGGTTGACTGACATTCCAAAGGCCACGTAGCCAGTAAGTGGAACTAGTATTAAAAAACTTGTTTTTCTGTTCTATCTTGGCCACACCATGCAGCATGCAGGATTTTAGTTCCCTGAGCAGGGGTTGACCCCTGCCCCCTGTGTTTTTCTGGTTTTAAGATGAGTTCTTATTCCCTCAAACCCCTAGCTGCCTGTCCACATCTCCCTGCACCCTCTGCCCCCACCCACGATGTCTGTAAACTCCTGAAGAGCATGAGCTACATCTCATGCTTTCTGGTATTTCCAAAATTCACTAGGCAGTCATTAAGTTAATTCCCCTGTACTGTAAATATTTTCAATTTCTTGTATGCTAAGGCCACCTCATGTGAAGAGTTGACTCACTGGAAAAGACCCTGATGCTGGGAGGGACTGGGGGCAGGAGGAGAAGGGGATGACAGAGGATGAGATGGCTGGAAGGCATCACGGACTCGATGGATGTGAGTTTGAGTGAACTCTGGGAGTTGGTGATGGACAGGGAGGCCTGGCCTACTGCGATTCATGGGGTTGCAAAGAGTTGGACACAACTAAGCGACTGAACTGAAGATGTTTTGACATCTTAAAAAACTTTTCTGGCTGGGGAGAGACAGCCCTTTCTGGGGCTAGCCATTCTTAGAGATAGAAAAAACCTAGATGGGAGTATGTCTTTGATCTTCAAACTAACCAATCCAAAGTGGTATCTCTGTCTGGCCCTTACATCCTAGAGACAATATTCCTCTGCCTTAATCACCCCAGGGCCAGGTGCCAGACAGGTAGGGACCACCCCTATAGCCTGAAGCCCACCGAAGTATTCAGACTAGCTCAGCAGCCCCTCTGAAAGTCCTCTGCCCAGCCTTACCTTTCCCCACTCTCCCCACCAGCACCCTTCCCCCACCCCACAAATTCCAACATTAAGGCCAAGGCCTCTCCTGCCTCCTGACCACTCTGGTGTCTTTCCCAGTGTGGGGCGTGCTGAGCCTCCTGTGTCTAGCACCTGTGAGTATTATAAACTCTGCTTCCCCAAGTCTCTCCTCTGTCTCCTCTTTTGGCCACATCTGACTAATCAGCTCATAAAAGAATATGAAACATTCACAACTTTTTCTTGAGCAACTGTGGAGTCCTAAACCGTGTGCTAGGGACAGGGGATATGATGATGAACAATCTAATGTCAAGTAATTTATAATGCAGTAAAGGAAAAAGACAAGTAAACAACCTATTACTTAGCACAGTATCATATGCATGTTAATAATGGCAGTTAACATTTATTAAGCTATCAGCGTTTGTCAGATTCTAGGCTAAGCACTAGGTATTGTCTCAAATAATCCTCAGAACAACTCGATACAGTGCCTCTATTACTGTTCTCTGTTTATAGATGAGAAGACCGAAACATAGATTACACAGTCAACCAGTGGAGGTGCCAAGATTTAAGTCTCGGTCTGTGTAACCCTTAGCCACTATGTCATGCTGGGTCTTATAGTCGACCTTACTTGTTGGATGAGAAATAAACTCTGAATAAAAATAGTACCTCTGTACTGCTTATCTCAGACTTGAGACAGTCCTGCTAGTAAACGGAAATTGTGCCTCCTGGGCTTACCCTGCATCGCACCAAGGTGACAGCATTCTTGAGGTTATATTTGTACAGCTATCTCATCCCAACAACTTAAGAACAACAAAAACTTCCTTCCCTCTTCTACATTTGTCTGTCAGCAACAGCCCATTACCAAATTGAGACTTGGTTTTATATTAAGTCATCACATAAAATAAAAAGAAATACACTTAGAACCCAACTTCAGTCCCAGGAGAGAGGCATTTTGAAAATGGAATGACTGTCGCTTATTAGCTCTCTTATTCCAAATCTATGGCCTCATAAACATCAGCAAATATTTGACAGCAATGTGATTTCTGTTGTGCATCATGATAAAATCAAGACCACTAAAACATGTGCAGAAAAAAAATAATAATTCTCAACTTATATTTTCATTGCCTTGCCTGGAGACTAAGTCTGAGTTGGCTAAGACAGAAGGGACCACACAATATTTTCCATATTTGATCTATTTTAAAAGGAATCTCAAATTTTCCAGTGAAAATGACTATTTGGAACAAGTAAAAGTCACATTAAAACCAGTCTTGATGTCTCTTTTAAAATGTCCCTTTATTTTACAGTAAAGGATAAAATAACATTAAATAACATTTTGAAAAATAAAGAAAAATAAACTTACCCTGATCCCCACAGCCTGATAGCAACTGTGTGTGTGTGTGTGTGTGTGCGCCCACTGTAGCCCTGTTCATATGTAATCATGGTCTCTGTAAATGCATTCATAATGAATACACAATGTGGTATCTGGCTTTTATCTCTTGACATCATGCCATAAGTAATTTTGATATTGCTACATAGTCTTTTTAATTATCATTTAAATTTTTTTCATTGGTAGCATCAATGTTCCATAGAGTAGAGAGACTGTAATCTATTTAACTATCCTCTCATTGTTAAGCATGTAGATGGTTTCCAACTGTTCACTATTATAAATAATAGAGACATGTACATCCTCTTCATACAGGGTTTTTTCCCTTACTTTTGGATATTTCTGTGAGATAAGTTCTCCTAAATGGAGTTACTGAGTCAGATTATCTGGAAAAAAAAAACTTAAACACATAAAACCAAGTGGATTGTTGTTGGGCATATCTCTTGCTCATCCTTCAAAATTCAGCTCAAAATTTCCCTTCTTCCACTGCAAGCATAGTGAATTACTCCCTTATTTGTACAAGAAGAGACTTTGTACATACCTCAATTACAGCATTCACAGTGCAACATTTCTCAATTTATTAACTTCTCGAAGTCACAGCTTCATTGTCTGTAAAATAGAGAAATCATACCTAACTCACTATTGGGCTATTGCAAGGATTAAGTGGAAAAAATGTACATAAACTCCTTCATCACATTGTTTTGCAAGTTTGTGTTCACCTGGCTGCTTGACTTCCAGCTTTTGCGGGGAGGGATGATGTTTTTGGTCATCTCTGTGTCCTCCAGTGCATAGTATGGTGCCTGACCCATGGAAGCATCCAGCCAAAACATTTACTGAATATGAATAAATGAATGGATGTATGAATAAATGAATTTTAGTTGAAAGAAATTTACACTGCCACCAGCACTGTTTAAAAATACCATTTTTGTACTAACCTTACCAGCATTGAGTATTTATGCTTGATATCTATAAAGAAAAATAAATTTAGGGACTTCCTTGGTGGTTCAGTGGCTAAAATCCATGCTCCCAATGCAGGAGGCCCAGGTTTGATCCCTGGTCAAGGAGCTAGATCCCACATGCCACATCAAGCATAGTGAATTACTCCCTTATTTGTACAAGAAGTAGACTTTGTACATACCTCAATTACAGCATTCACAGTGCAACATTTCTCAATTTATTAACTTCTCGAAGTCACAGCTTCATTGTCTGTAAAATAGAGAAATCATACCTAACTCACTATTGGGCTATTGCAAGGATTAAGTGGAAAAAATGTACATAAACTCCTTCATCACATTGTTTTGCAAGTTTGTGTTCACCTGGCTGCTTGACTTCCAGCTTTTGCGGGGAGGGATGATGTTTTTGGTCATCTCTGTGTCCTCCAGTGCATAGTATGGTGCCTGACCCATGGAAGCATCCAGCCAAAACATTTACTGAATATGAATAAATGAATGGATGTATGAATAAATGAATTTTAGTTGAAAGAAATTTACACTGCCACCAGCACTGTTTAAAAATACCATTTTTGTACTAACCTTACCAGCATTGAGTATTTATGCTTGATATCTATAAAGAAAAATAAATTTAGGGACTTCCTTGGTGGTTCAGTGGCTAAAATCCATGCTCCCAATGCAGGAGGCCCAGGTTTGATCCCTGGTCAAGGAGCTAGATCCCACATGCCACAGCTGAAGATCCCAGTGCCACGACTAAGCCCCAGCAGTCAAATAAACAACTGCTGCTGCTACTTTGTCGCTTCAATCGTGTCCGACTCTGTGCAACCCCATAGACGGCAGCCCACCAGGCTCCTCCGTCCCTGGGATTCTCCAGGCAAGAACACTGGAGTGGGTTGCCATTTCCTTCTCCAATGCATGAAAGTGAAAAGTGAAAATGAGGTCGCTCAGTCGTGTCCGACTCCTGGTGACTCCATGGACTAAAGCATATCCAAGGCCATCTCCCCTCACTAATGTGAAAAATAACTACTCCCTGGGGATAAGTTTCAGTTTTTGCTCTACTAGAGAAGGCAATGGCACCCCACTCCAGTACTCTTGCCTGGAAAATCCCATGGGCGGAGGAGCCTGGTGGGCTGCCGTCTATGGGGTTGCACAGAGTCGGACACGACTGAAGTGACTTAGCAGCAGCAGCAGCATAGAAGATTAGGGATGCAGCTTATAACTGTGGTAGCCACTAGGCACATGTGGCTATTTAAATTTTAAATTTAAAAAATAAATTAAATTTAAAATTCATTGCCTTAGGCTCACTAGTCACATCATGTCAAGTGCTCAAGAGTCACATGTGCCTAACGGCTACCATCCTGGACAATGAGAAAAGTTTTTGTTGATAATGCTGTTCTATAATCCAAAAATCATTTCCTGTTTGATTTTGAAAGCATCTTATGACGAATTTGCAGTAAAATTTACTTGAAAAGTTATATTTGGCTAATTTTTTATTAAATAGATTAACTTTAAAACCAATGAACATCCTCTGACATTCACCAGCTGTGGAGTGGGAGAATATGGCCATGGAGGCCAGAAAGTGGTCAGGAGAAGCCAGAAAGATATTAAAATTTTACTACACAGTACCTCAAAAAGTTAAACGTAGAATTAACATATGACCAAGCAATTCCACTCTTAGATTTATACCCCCAGAATTGAAAACAGCTACTTAAAAAAATATACACACATGTATTCATAAACTGCACTATTTACAATAACTGAAAGGTGGAAATAGCTCAAAGGTTCATCAATGGATGACTAGATAAACAAATTGTGATATATCCAAACGTGAAATATTGTTTAGCCATAAAAGGGAATGAAGGACTGATGCACGCTACAACCTTGATGAACCTTGAAGACGTTATACTACACGAAAGAAGTCATACACCAAAGGTCACATATTATGTGATTCTACTTATATGAAATCTCCAGGATAGGTAAATCGACAGAGCCAGAATTGAAGATTCATATTTGCGCCAGGGGCTGAGGGAAGAAGGGAATGGGGAGTTATTACTTAATGGTTATGGCATTTTCTTTTGGGGTGATAAAAATATTTTGTAACTAGATAGAGGTAGTAGTTGAAGCTGATGCTGAGGCTGAAGCTCCAATATTTTGGCCACCTGATGCGAAGAACTGATTCATTGGAAAAGACCCTGATGCTGGGAAAGATTGAAGGCAGGAGGAGAAGGGGACAACAGAGGATGAGATAGTTGGATGGCATCACAGACTTGATGGACATGAGTTTGAGCAAATTCCAGGAGTTGGTGAAGGACAGGGAGGCCTGGCGTGCTGCAGTCCTTGGGGCTGCAGAGTCAGACACGACTGAGTGACTGAACTGAACTGAACTGAGAGGTAGTTACAGAACGTCATGATGGTACTAACTGCCACTGAATTGTTCATGTTAAAATGGTTAATTCTATGTTATGCACATTTCACTGTAATAAAAATAATTGCCATAGATGGTCCACAAAGAGAATCTTTAGCACACAGGTTAACTGTATAAAATGGGCAGTGGTAACTTCAAATGGTCTTTGGCAGAGCAAGAAAGTTGCAGACTAGGGGAGGTGGTTCTTGGAGGCTGTCTGGTCAATAGCAAGTCTCTCTGGGTAATCTGTTGAAGATGAGAAGTCCCAAGCAAGATGTAGAGCCCAAGCAAAACACAAGCTGTATTGCTTACGGCTGAGCTGAGCTGGCCCATGGACTCAAGAAAGTCCATCCTTTCCCTCTTACCCTCTCCTTTTCTTTTGCCACCTAATTCACTCCAGACATACCTTCTGTGAATTTTATGGAACAAACACAGTGTCTGGTATTGTTTAGCAGAGTGGAAGCAGTAATTGGGAGAGTAAGTAACAAGAATTTTCCACCATGGACTAGCTTTTAGCTTCAACCAGAGAAACCAGGTGATGGGACTGATCCTGATGGGAATGAAAGGATCTTTTCTTGCTCGGGCTCCTGTACCAGTTGGGTTCCTTTAGAACCCTGGATTAGAAGGCAATATTAAGTTGTCCTTGGTCCTGGGTTGGATCTCTGTGTGAGCCAGGTAGCTTAATTCTATTGCCTTAATTTGGTTCCCCAAAGTTTTCCCTGGCAGTGCACTGCCCTGGCACTCAGCTTGTCTTGGCTCTGTTAGTGACTTATGGAATGACTTTGACAAGTTCTTTCTCCTATACTGGCCTCAGTTTCCTCATCTGCAAGAAAATTGGTCTAAAAGGCCTCATTTTCATGAAGTGCTGAAAGTGCACTCTATTATTCATGACCTTGCAGAAGCTAAAACTTCTAATATTTTGCTTCAAGCAATCACCTAAACAAATTTGAAAGGCTGAATGGCACGTATGGCCATCCATCCAAGACTCCTTCACAGAAGAAAGTTTTTTATATGATTGAGAAAATTCTGTGGTGTTCCTGGAGTGTCTTCCCTAAAGGATGTGAATAAAGTCCTGCAAAGCCATTCCCTGTCCTTTGAAACCTAAATATGCTACTTTGTTACTAGGGGTAGGGCTCCATTGTTCCATTTGCCTTGAGCAGTCCAGACTTCCCTGCCAGCCTCCCCTGTGACCAACATTGTGCTCCCAGATAAAAGACCCACCTCATCTCGCCAACTGATGCTAAACAAAGGAGCATCTTTTAGCTTGTAGACCAGAACCAGTGACTTCAGGGAGAACAACAACAACAACAACAACAACAACAACAGGATTTGAAAATGAGCCTGTTCACTTTTTGACCAGAACAGAAAAGATGACTGGGTGTACATACCTCCCAGGTGGAAATAAGATGGCAATTGCCATATGAAGACGAACATGGAGCTGATGAGGCCACAGAACATCAAGACTCTATCAAAATAAACCAGCTATCTGGAACTATGAGTGAACGATGGTGAACACTGGAGTGGGTTGCCATTTCCTCCTCCAGGGAATCTTCCCGACCCATGGATCAAACCTGCCTCTCCTGTGCCTCCTGCATCGACAGGCGGGTTCTTTTACCACTAGCGCCACCTGGCTGCCTCAGGAAAATATCTACTGCGAAGCCTGTTTTGAGGACTGCTTGTATTCTTTGTAAAGTGTTTCCTTTTGGTTCTCTCCTTCCCCTACAGAAAAATAACTTTCAAAAGTGTCTACCAGATTCAACTCTACCTAGAGGAATTACCCCAATAGGCCTTGGGTCCACACGAGAGCCAAAGCAAGAGGGAAAGGTGGGGTCCATGACTCACAGCAGTGAAAACTGAAGTCAGAGGCCTTTAAGGGAAAGACCCCAAGGGGAATGAGTCACCCCCCTGGGGCAGTCCTCCTCTCCTTCCCAGCAGATCTGCCTTGTTCTGCTTGCCTGGATGGGCCTGCACTTTGTTTTAAGAAAAGTTCCCCACTCCTTTCCAGTGCTTTCCCGCTCCAACTACAGAGTCCTTTGTGTTTTGTATTGTTTTGTTTTTTGAGGGGGTGGGATCTTAGTTCCCCTGACCAAGGATGGAACCTGTGCCCCTTGCAGTGGAAGTGCAGAGTCTTAACCACTGGACCACCAGGGAAATCCTACAAAGTCCTTTTTGAAGCCAAGGGAGGCATTACCTTCCTGGAAGGAGTCAGGCTTCTATAAGTTAAGTTCCATAAGTAAAATCTCTCTCTTTCTCTGGGTGCAACCCCCATCACTGAACATGGCTCTGGTTCTTTTAAAGACATATCACTCTTCGCCTTCAAATAATTCTGCCCTACTAATGCAGGCGTTTCAGCCTTGTCCCCGACTGAAGTTCTCTCTCTCTGCCCACCCACTCCCCACCCTGAACATATTCCCAGGCCTTACCACCATGTAAACCTGTAATCTTTTTATGCCACTATCCATATTGGTTTATAAAACAGAGTATGCAACCATTGGAAAGAAAAATGGCACCTGTCAAATACCAAAGCCTATGAAATGCCTGTGCAATTTCACTTTTCACCTAGTAAATATCCAATTATTTTCCAGAATAGCTCTTTCCAGAATTCAAATCTGTTTCCATTAATATTAAAAGTTTAGAGGTCTGGGAGAACAGGAAGGGGCTGATTAAAAGCAGACGGGGTTCATTATCTGGTTAATCACTCCAGCATTTCCCACCCCTATTTCCCACTCCCCCCACCAACCCCAACACAATGTTCTGCCTCAGTAAAAGTCACACTAAGATTCTGCAAAGAAAACCTTCTCCTACAACATATTTAAGGGTGTAACTCTGTTTTGGAAGAGGTGAGACTGGTATCATCATGAAAGACACGTATGTCATACCATTTCACCCAGGTAAGAAAGTATCTTCCAAAGTATTGTCCAACCATTCTATTGCACAGAGTGGATGACCAATGTATTGATGGAATCAGGCTCTGTCTGAATATTAAACACTGAATGATATTTAGAGTTGGAAGTGCTCCTCAGAGATACCCGCTTGTTTAGCAGATAGGGAAACTGAGGCCCAGAGAGGGGAAGGTGTCTGCTGGAATTGCACCTCCAGATCACGGAGGAGCTTGAACCTCTGAGGTGTCACAGCACTGCAGGCACACAGCACTGCAGGCAGCGCTGGGGTGTGGGAAAATGCCCAAAGGGCTTGAACTGAATGAAATGTAGTCATTTCTCAATCCATTATGTCTCCATGGGCCACATGTTAAGGGCTCATCTTTTATTACTCCCCTGAGAACTGACTCAAAGGCAAAGCCAAAATGGGTGTTTTAATGCAAAGTGTATTAGGAGGCCAGAAGGAGGAGGAGGTGTTGTCTGGGGCTACCTGGCTACACTTGGCTGGGAAGGCTTTGCTCCAGGCCCTGGGAGAGGCTCATGCAGGTGCTGACGGTGCCGGGGCCAAAGGGAAGCCAGGCAAAAGGCTGAACAATCCCAGGGCCTGCCCCTTCCTGGAGTCCAAGTCTACCAGTAGGGCAAGTGGAGTTGGAGAGGTGGACCTCCTTTCTCGGTGCAATGGGGGTGCTCCAAAGTCTTACAGGGGTTATGAGACTTCTAAGGTGGGGCTGCCATGCTAAGACTTGCTTTTAAAAAGTGGGGCACGGGACTTCCTCAATGTTCTGCCTCAGTAAAAGTCACACTAAGATTCTGCAAAGAAAACCTTCTCCTACAACATATTTAAGGGTGTAACTCTGTTTTGGAAGAGGTGAGACTGGTATCATCATGAAAGACACGTATGTCATACCATTTCACCCAGGTAAGAAAGTATCTTCCAAAGTATTGTCCAACCATTCTATTGCACAGAGTGGATGACCAATGTATTGATGGAATCAGGCTCTGTCTGAATATTAAACACTGAATGATATTTAGAGTTGGAAGTGCTCCTCAGAGATACCCGCTTGTTTAGCAGATAGGGAAACTGAGGCCCAGAGAGGGGAAGGTGTCTGCTGGAATTGCACCTCCAGATCACGGAGGAGCTTGAACCTCTGAGGTGTCACAGCACTGCAGGCACACAGCACTGCAGGCAGCGCTGGGGTGTGGGAAAATGCCCAAAGGGCTTGAACTGAATGAAATGTAGTCATTTCTCAATCCATTATGTCTCCATGGGCCACATGTTAAGGGCTCATCTTTTATTACTCCCCTGAGAACTGACTCAAAGGCAAAGCCAAAATGGGTGTTTTAATGCAAAGTGTATTAGGAGGCCAGAAGGAGGAGGAGGTGTTGTCTGGGGCTACCTGGCTACACTTGGCTGGGAAGGCTTTGCTCCAGGCCCTGGGAGAGGCTCATGCAGGTGCTGACGGTGCCGGGGCCAAAGGGAAGCCAGGCAAAAGGCTGAACAATCCCAGGGCCTGCCCCTTCCTGGAGTCCAAGTCTACCAAGTAGGGCAAGTGGAGTTGGAGAGGTGGACCTCCTTTCTCGGTGCAATGGGGGTGCTCCAAAGTCTTACAGGGGTTATGAGACTTCTAAGGTGGGGCTGCCATGCTAAGACTTGCTTTTAAAAAGTGGGGCACGGGACTTCCCTGGTGGTCCAGGCTAAGACTCCGTGCTACCAAGGCAGGGGGCCCAAGTTCAGTCTCTGGTCAGGGAACTAGATCCCTCATGCCACAACTAAGAGGTTGCCTAGTACAGCCAAATGATAAATATTTTAAATAAAAAATATAAAAGGAGGAAGGGCATTTAATTTTCAGCAAGATTCATAAAGAGCATAAAGACAGAACACAAGGAGAACTGGCTGTAAAACCAGTACCAGCTAGTAGTACCTTTTCTAGACACGTGTGACTTTGGTAGTGTCGGCTCTCCTTCCAGGACTAGTCAAAGCCATCTCCTTGACCCTTGGTGAGAATGTGAAATGGTACAACTTCTGTGGGAAAGAGCATGGTGGTTTTGCAAAAGATTTAATGTAGTGTTACTAGGTGAGCCAGCAATTCCACTGTGAGGTACACACACACCCAAGAGAATTGAAGGCAGAGCCTTGACCAGTTATTTGTGCAGCTGTGTTCATCAAAGCATTATTCACAATAGCCAAAGCGTAGAAGGAACTCACCTCCATCAACAGATGAAAAGATAAGCAAAATGTGATCTATTCACACTATGGAATATTATTCTGCCTTAAAAAGGAATGAAGTACTGATATATATGTTAAAGCGTGACGAACTCTGGAAACATATTCTACTGGGTTCTCTCTCAGTGCCCTCGGGTGGCTGCAGAAGGCAGGCTTGATTGTACTCATAAGGTGCAGGCAGAACCTCTCAGAGCCTTTGCTCAGAACACAAGGCCCCAATACACTAAAAAATGGCTCCTGACACCTAATTTTTGATATAATTGCAAAGCCTCTATGTGCTCCCCTGACATTTGAGGGACCAAGAATACAAGCAAAGAATACAAAGGCCCACATATCATATGTCTAAAAATTTAAAATTATAAGGCAGCAAACTATTAAAATATGTTCTATCTCTTACCTTGACCACTATAATTTATAAGAACAAAAGCAATGAAAATGTGTCAAGTGATGGCTTTTATACTTTTGAAAGTCAGCACAATATCAAAGAGGACTGAATTTAATTATGATCATGCCTAACTGGATATTCTTTTGATGGGTCAACAATATTTGGATGAGTAATAACTTAAGAACATACATAATTGGAGAATTAACTTGTTATATTCCATAAAATTTTTTGCTTGCCTTTATTTCAGCAAAGTCACTGTATTACATGTTTAGGATCAAGATTTTTCACATAACTTGTGGAACTGTCAGTTATGGTCTAAAGCAGAGGTCAGCAAAGTTTTTCTGTTAAGGGCCATATGGTAAAAAGTCAAGGCTTTAAAGACCAGAGAGTCTCTGTCTTAAACATTCAACTGCCATCATAGCTCAAAGAGCCAACAGGCAATATGTAAAGAAAAAAAAAAGGTGTGGCTGTGTTCCAAGAAAGCTTTATGTATAAAAACAGACAGCAAGTTGTCAACACAATATCCTCCTGGCCCTTCTGGGTACTTGAGGGAGAGCTGAAGGAGGATCTGTTGGGCATCTCACCTTCTGATCCCCTTGGCTCAGGACTGGACATGAGGGCTTGTTTGGATGAGACCCCAGAGCTCCTCCTGGGGGTAACAGGGAACACGGTCAAGGTCCCTGGTGTGTGTCCTCAGGCGTTGTCATGTCCAACTCTGCGACCCCATGGAATGTAGCCCTCCAGGCTCCTCTGTCTATGGGGATTCTCCAGGCAAGAATACTGGAGTGGTTTGCCATTTCCTACTCCAAGGGATCTTCCCAACCCAGGGATCAAACCCAAGTCTCCTGTATTTCCTGCATTACAGGCAGATTCTTTACAACTGAGACACCTGGGAAGCCCAAGATCCCTGAAATCTTACCTTTATCTTCTTAGCAAGAGCTTCTGGGATGGGGGTAGAACTGGATGCTAAGGAAAATAACTTTTCTCTGGAGCAGGGGAGACATAATGAAAGCTGTCTTCACTATCAGAAGAGCCATCTTGTGGATGAAAGCAAAGGATTAATCTTTGTGACTCCAGGGCAAACAGTGAGGAGCAAGGGCAGAAATCACACACACATGAATTCCAGTTTAATTTAAGAAAGATATTGCTAATGACCAAGTGGTTTCAACAAAGAAACAGACTGGTCAGACAGTACTACACCTCCTGGGAAGACAGCATTCAAGCACAGGCCTGTGTCAATTTGTTAGGATGCTTCTAAAAATCTTATTGACCATGTAAGCAGTTGGGATAGATGGTGTCTCTAAGGATTCTTCTAATACCATAGGTGTCTATATGAACACATGGGACACAATCAAATTTAAGGCTCAGTCTCATAGGTCCTAACTCACTGCGTGGAATTAAAAAGTTGAATTACTGTGATGGCAGGCCACTTGGGGAGTATGTAATTATCTTTCTCTCAGCCAACTCAACATTCTGCACAACTCTTTTCTATCATCTGATATTGTAGTCAAGGCATGATTGTCTCCTGATGGGGGAAACAAAGGTCCCCAAAAGATGTGACTTCCCACAGGTCCTTCTGACTATGTAGGGGAATTTGAAGCCGAGCAGATTTCCTGACACACAACGCAAGTCCACTGCCAGCCCACACGATGCAAACCGTGCTCCATTGCTCTGGGAGAGAAGAGGCTCGCTTGACCAATTTGAAAATTTTCTCACAGTGTGGAGATGAGTAGAAAACAGAATGTGAACTTTCCAAGTTCAAAGTGTATTTCCTACTGGGAAAATGAGACATCTGGTGTGGAGCTAAATAAGACGGATCCTGAGGGATCTTTGACAATGAGTTGCTTTTCTAAATCCACCTTGTAGTAATTTAAACCTACATGCATCAGAAACATATGGATTAAGTGTACAAAAAGCTGGAAATTCTGTTGGACTGGAAAATCATGAGAGAATCTTAGAATGATGGAGTGGAAGGGATTTCCAAAGGACTGACAGTCCCCCCTGCCCTCTTGTTCGTCTAGATATTTTGCCTTCATGAAGGAAGAAGTATGTAGTGAGGACTAGTTGTGTTTTCAGCACCTGTTGTGTTGGGTGCCAGTTAACAAAAAAACAGGCCAGAAACGAGTAAATTTTCAGTGAGATAGGCATGTGATCCTGAAGAAGAACATATCCTATGGGTTAACCCTGTTCTGGTGACATGCAGCTATGAGCAGCGTCAACGGGCCAAAGCATTAACTGTGAACCCCATGGTCTTTGAGAAATGGAGCAAACTTCCATGGTGCACACTGAGTATCACAATGTAGAGTTGGGGTGGGAAAGGCAAGTGTGGTACATGCTCAAAACACAGACAGAAACCCCTCAGTTAAATGGCTTACCATTCATTGCATCTTCTGATTAAGCACCTGTGGCTAATTCATTTTTGCATTAAAGCTACCTGAAGCAAAGATGTGCCCTGGAGGCCTTATTAGCTCATGTTCTGTCTCCCTGAGTGTGTGTGTGTGTTTATGTGCATGTCGGTGGATCACTCATCAATGGATGCTTATAAACACAGACCGTTACCGATTCACAAGTTGTAGGTCATTTTAGCTAAACTTACAGTCCTGCTGTTAGCTCAGCTGGACAGAGGCTCGTGAAGCCCTGAATCTAGACTGCCTCTAAGGGCCCCAGCTGAGCAGAAGCAGGCTTGAGAGAAGTCAGATATTTTCTCCTACATTGCAAAGGGGCAGAAAACAGACTGGCTTCAGGAATCTGGGAGGAATGAAAGGAATTTCAATAAGAAAAATTGATTAGAAATGTAAGGAGTGATAGCTGTTTCTGAAAATCAGGCAATTGGAAATTATGGACCACAGATTGAAAAGGCACTGGTAAAATGTAAATCTGAAGTATGACTGTATTTTTTAACTCAAAGAATAATATAAATCACAGACAAAGTATATGTTTTGCTTAAATTTCTATAACAGAAAACAGAAAAGAAATGTAAAAGCTTTAAGAGTTATAGGGAAATTAGAGGTAAATGCTTTTTAAAGTCTTTATAGTGGAATACTATATAGCTATTTTTAAAAGAATGAAACCCCAGTGAAGAATATACAGGAACTCTTTGAAAGATTTTTGCATTTAAGTCTGAACTTATTTCAAAATTAAAAGCTTTTTAAAGAATTATATAAATGATCACCAAAAAACACGAATGAGAAAATTCATAACAGGTACAAAACAGAGATGTGATGGAAGAAAGGGAATCAGAAGATCAAGCTGGGGACTGGGGACCTGCAACTGATCATCTGTGCTGTCATGTTTGGCATGAAATGCTGAAGAATCCAAGAATTTTATTTTATTTTATTTTATTTTATTTTACTGGCTGTACTGCCCTCAGCATATGGTATCTTAGTTCCCCAACCAGGGATCAAACCCGTGCCTCCTGCGTTGGAAGCAGAGTCTTAACCACTGGACCTCCAGGCAAGTCCCCTAAGAATTTTAAATTTGAATCTGAACTTCCAGATCATTACAATGATCTGCTTTATTTGTCAAAGTAGGAGGACAGAACACATTTGATAAAACACTGTTAGCTTAACTTGAAAGTCTCTAGCCATATAGTATGTGGGACCCTCTTTGTACATTTGCCCTGGGCCTCACATAAGTTAGAGACAGGCTTGGCTGACATATAGTAGCTACTCAGTGCATAATTAGCTGAATGGATATCATAGGCTGTGGTTTTCATCTCAGACTTACATTTGTATGATTGAGTCTAAATGTGCTATTGATGAGACCTACCCACTTATTCCGAAGCAATTTATGCCAGTAATAGGGCATACCAAAGTCGCCAGTCCAGGTTCGATGCATGATACTGGATGCTTGGGGCTGGTGCACTGGGACGACCCAGAGGGATGGTACAGGGAGGGAAGTGGGAGGGGGTTCAGGATGGGGAACACGTATATACCCGTGGCGGATTCATGTTGATGTATGGCAAAACCAATACAACATTGTAAAGTAATTAACCTCCAATTAAAATAAATAAATTTATATTAAAGAATAAAATGCATAAAGTTTTGGTTAATCAATGTAACCTGCATACATCGAGGAAGTTCCCTCCCCCCACCTCCCACCAAAGACACACACACAAAATTCATGATAACAAAAATTTTGCTTGATTTTCTTTCTCTCACCTTCAGGGATTGTTCTAGCTGCCAACTGGGTTTCTCATCCCTACAGTATGACCCTTTATGAAATCAATCGGCACATATGAAGTCTTTGGAAGTTTTCTCTTTTGCTCACACACAAAGGCTCTAGACAGATGGTGTCTGCTACAGATCTTCCAGCCTTCTGTGCAAAGCGGACCTTCCTGGGCTCCCGTTTGCTATTTCAACGTGTGAGGCACATGTGGGAAGTCTGCATTTTAATAGTTTTTAGAGGTGATGAGAAGCGTGTATTGGCAGAGATGAGAAGAGAAGACGTTTCCATAGAGGAGCAGGCATGTGTACAGAGGCAGTGGCAGGAGTGAAGGACAGGAAGCAGAACTTGACGACAGCAGTGGGTCTTGGAGGACACGTGACTGCTTCACAGGCCTGTCCTCAGCACCTCGCCCAGCGCCTGCCACATGGGAGCAGGTGCCCAGTGAAGATGTATGGAATGAAAAAACTAATGAACTGCAGTTCATTGGTGAGGTGAGGAGTATAATTGTGCAAGAGACAGACTCAAGTGTTTGACTTGGCAATAGGGGAAGTGGGGACTTCCCTGGTGGTCCAGTGGCTAAGACTCTCAATGCAGGGGGCCCAGGTTCAATTCCTCGTCAGGGAACTAGATCCCACATGCCACAACTAAGAGTTTGCTTGCCACAACTAAATATCCCATGTGCCACAACCAAGATCTGGCACACCCAAATAAATAAATAAACACTTTTTAAAAAAGAAAGATGTATCTGATTAGTCGGGAGGAGAAAGCAAGAAGGAAGGAGAGGTCAGCGATAGAAGGTTTTAATGATTCAATCTGCTTCGCCCAGTGTCATGTATCATTTCCAGGGTTTTGGTCAAGTGAAGTCTCAATGCTGAAGGAAGAGAAAATATGATCATGAGTCTCCACTCAGTTCTCCAGGTTCTAGATTTGCATTACTCTCCATGGTGGTGCATGGGTCTGGAGACAAGTGCCTTCTAATTAGCCCCAAAGGTCCCACTCACAGCATATGAACTTTGAGAGGACACAGACATGCAGTCCATAACACCCTTAAGAGTTCATCTACTGTTAGATAACAGACTAGAACACCCTTTCTTTTCTTTTTTTTTTTTCTTTTATACCCTTAATCAAAGTCATTCTCTGGATTCTTCATGTATCGCCCTCATAAAAGACAGAGGTGGCATTCACAGGCCTGTCCTCAGCACCTCGCCCAGCGCCTGCCACATGGGAGCAGGTGCCCAGTGAAGATGTATGGAATGAAAAAACTAATGAACTGCAGTTCATTGGTGAGGTGAGGAGTATAATTGTGCAAGAGACAGACTCAAGTGTTTGACTTGGCAATAGGGGAAGTGGGGACTTCCCTGGTGGTCCAGTGGCATTCATCCTCAAAATGCAGCCCAGGCCTCTCCTCCAGCCTCCTCCTCTCCTCTGGCTTCCCACTGCCCACTGGGTCCCACACCTTCTTCTTCACATACCAGCCACAGGCTCTCTCCCTTCACACCAGGTAAACGGGCCACAGAACGTGTTTTTCCTGATGGAGTGAGACAGAGGCCTGACTACTCTGGAGGCCTGGAGCTGACCAGCAAAGGGACCAAACTCATTATATGGAAAGGCATTCATGTCCCATGTCAGGCGACATTTTCTCACCTGCAATCAGAATTGCTGAATGCACTTTAGAGCTCAGGATCTTTTGCATCAACCACTGGATTTCTGAAGAAACGACGTTCCTGTAGGACCAATTTGCAAACACCCAGCAAATTCCAATAGGAATATCACATGAATGCCTTAATTGTCCAGGGCTCCCCGTCCAATTTACCCAAGCTAATAGAATTGGCACACATTCCCGCGTTAGCACTGGAGCATGTGGCGTGCTTGATCAGATGAAGGAGATATAAACAGATGTGCATTCTGGCAGCTCAGGGAAACCGGCACGTTATTTGTGACTCAGCATCTAGACCGCTGTGGCACTTGGTCTCCAAACCTGGGAATCAGGTTCCTAATAAGAGCAGCTATTCTCCAGTGGCTTACAGAATCTGCTTGGAATGCAGGAGCTGCAGGAGCCCCAGCTTCGATCCCTGGGTCAGGAAGATCCCCTGGAGGAGGGCATGGCAACCCACTCCAGTATTCTTGCCTGAAGAATCCCATGGACAAAGGAGCCTGGCGGGATACAGTCCATAGGTCGCAAAGAAGTTGGACATGACTGAAGTGACTTAGCATGCACGAACATACCATTTACTAAGCACTTATTTACCCAAGCTAATAGAATTGGCACACATTCCCGCGTTAGCACTGGAGCATGTGGCGTGCTTGATCAGATGAAGGAGATATAAACAGATGTGCATTCTGGCAGCTCAGGGAAACCGGCACGTTATTTGTGACTCAGCATCTAGACCGCTGTGGCACTTGGTCTCCAAACCTGGGAATCAGGTTCCTAATAAGAGCAGCTATTCTCCAGTGGCTTACAGAATCTGCTTGGAATGCAGGAGCTGCAGGAGCCCCAGCTTCGATCCCTGGGTCAGGAAGATCCCCTGGAGGAGGGCATGGCAACCCACTCCAGTATTCTTGCCTGAAGAATCCCATGGACAAAGGAGCCTGGCGGGATACAGTCCATAGGGTCGCAAAGAAGTTGGACATGACTGAAGTGACTTAGCATGCACGAACATACCATTTACTAAGCACTTACTATCTACCAAGCCCCATTAGACACTTGGTGGATGTTGTCTAATTTTATCCTCACAGCCACTTTGTGAGGTAAGGGTTTTATCATATCATTTTTCAGAAAAGGGGATGAAGCTGTTATGTAAATTAAAAAGACCAAACTAGAACTCAGATGGACATGAGTTTGGGTAAACTCCGAGAGTTGGTGTTGGACAGGGAGGCCTGGCGTGCTGCAATTCATGGGGCTGCAAAGAATCGGACATGACTGAGCAACTGAACTGAACTGAACTGATCTGAGGACTCAGAACCCAAACCTGACCAACCTTCAAAAGCACCAAGGCTCACTAGCTACACAAACTTGGGCAAGTCACTTAGTGTCCCTGACCTTCAGTTTCCTGTTCTATAAAGAAGGAGATAATGTACCTAGTTCACAAAGTTGTTGGAAAGATCAGATTAGCAGATAGTCTGGCGCCATGTAAGCATTCAGTAAATAGTAGCTATCATCAGTGTTATTAACTTGACCAAAATCTCCACCACGGGATCTTATGACTTCCTCCTTTGGGAGTCATCAGTAGATCCTGGCTTCCTCACCCAGATTAGGTAATTCAAAACCAAAGGCCTGGACTTCCCTGGTAGTACAGTGGACAGGCACAGTGCCGATGCATGGGACACAGGTTCAATCCCTGGTCCAGGAAGATTCCACATGCCACGAAGCAACTAAGCCCGTGTGCCACAACTATTGAGCCTGCGCTCTAGAGCGCATGAGCTGCAACTACTGTAGCTCATGCTCTAGAGCCTGTGCTCTACAACAAGAAAAGCCACCGCAATGAGAAGCCTGCACACCTCAACAAAGCGTAGCCCCCACTTGCTGCAACTAGACAAAGCCCACACGCAGCAATGAAGACCCAGCACAACCAAAAATAATTAATACCAAAAGCCCACATACATATATTATCAATATATGTAAAATAGATAACCAACGAAGACCTACTGTATAGACTCACAGAGAACTATACTCAATATTTTGTAATAAAATACAAGGGGAAAGAATCTGAAAAAAAAATAGCTTATACATGTATGTGTAACTGAATCACTTTACTGTACACCTGAAACTAACACAACATTGGAATCAACTATACTTCAATTAAAAAAAACAAAGGTCATAAGTAGTAATGGTACAAATACAGGTGAGCCATCACTAATCTCTGGGCTTCACTATCCTAGGTATCATCCCGAGAACACGGATTTCTAAAAGCGTCTTCCAGGGAAAAAATCTAGGAAGGAAACAAAAGGAATGGGATGGGTTAACATAACCCATGAACAGTATGAAAAGGCAAAATGATAGGCNTTCATGTCAATGTATAGCAAAACAAATACAGTATTGTAAAGCAAAACAAACTAAAAAATAAAAATTAAATTAAAAAAATAAAATAAAATAAACTTTGGACAACCAAAAAATAAAATAAAATAAAACAATCTTGCTTTTCTAGAATAAATATAAATAGCTGATTATATGATTTCCTGTTATGTAATACTAGTTTTGCTGTGTTAATGTTTTGTTTAGAGTTTTTACATCCATATTTATGAGTGAGATTAACCTGTATTTTTTCTTATAGTATCGTCAGAATTTTACATCAAGGTTATGTTGACCTCATAAACAGACTATGAAGTGTTTTCTTTTTTCTTATTCTTTGGAAAAGTTTATTCAAGATTGGCAATTTATCTTCCTTAAAATTTTGGTATATTTACAAATGAAGTTACCTGAGATTGTAATTTTTGTGGGGGGATATTTTTCATTGTTTATTAAGGTTTTTATAGAAAATACTAAGTTTCCTTTTTTTTTCCTTGTGTGCATTATTGTAAGCTTGATTTTTCTGGGAATTTGTCCATTCCACTGACAGTTTTAAATGTATTGACTAAAAGTTGTTTGTGCTATCTTCTTATGATATTTTATGTCTGAACAATCTGCAACAATGTCATCTTTTCCATTCCCAATATTAGTTATTTGGGCCTTCTGTATTTTCTTCTTCGTGAGCGCCATCAGGAGTCTCTCAATTTTATTAGTTTATGCAAATCATCACATATTGGCTTTGTTGATTCTTTCTATCACATATTTATTCCTATTTACTTAATTTTAGCTTTTAAAATTATTATCTTCTTCCTTACACCCTCTTGGAGTTTCCTTTGCTCTTCTTTATCTAATTTCTTTGAACTGGATGCTTGGGTCATTGTTTTTTCAGCTGGCTCCCCTTTCTATATTATAAATTTTCCTATACATATAGACTGAGTTATATTACACAAATTTTTACATATTTTTTGTTGTTGTTCCATTGCTAAATCATTTCCAATTCTTTGTGACCTCATGGACTGCAGCACACCAGATTCCTCTGTCCTCCACTGAGGACATTTTCATTCATTTCAAAATACTTCTTTATTTCCATGATGATTTCTTCTCTATTCTATAGTTCATTCAGAAGACTATTTCTCTATTTCTAAATTATGTGTATTTTATAATTATCTTTTGTTACTGATTCAAGTTTAATTCCGTAGTAGGGAGAAAATATGTTATATATAATTTCAGTACTTAGAAATACATTGAGACTTGCTTTACAACCCAGCCTATGGTCAATATTTGTAAATGCTTTCTGTGTACTTGAAATTTCTGTGTATGTTGTAGTTATTTAATGCAGTATTCTGTATTATCAACTAGATCAAATTTGTTAGTCATATTCTGAAATATTAGATATTCTTTCTGAGTTATCTGCTTGTTCTATCAGTTAATGAGAAAGGGAATCATAAAACTATCTGACTATAATTGTGAATCTGTCTTTTTCTCTTTTTGTTCCTTCACTTTTGCTTCAATATTTGGCTTGATATATTTGGCTTCAGTATTGGAAATTTTTTAGCCATTATCTAGTCAAGCATTTTTTCTGTATCCATAAGAGTGACAAAAGCTCTGCTCAACCTTTGAGCCTTCCAGCTGCATCCACCAGAACTGACAGACATTTCTAGAAGAGAAACATCTATAAATGTCAGACACCTCTCTGGGTTATTTTCTCCTGGAAGTTGGCCCGATAACTCTTTACTCTTTTGTGAATTCTAGTAATATTCAACAAAATTTTAAATATATTTTGTCTAGATGTTCTAGTTCTTATCAGAAGAGAATAGTAAAAATTACTTAGGTCACAATCACTAGAAACAGAGCTTCACTTTTCCACTTTTATATGCATAGTTGACAAAGTATCTCTTACCTAACTCCAGAAGAATATAAGGCTTTAGAAATATTGCACATAGGGGATTCCATTGCACCTAATATGATAAGGTAATATTTTATTTCACTATTGTTTTCTAATCTCCCAGTTTTATAATTATTATTATTATATAGTCAATGCTTCCTTGCCATCTCTCTAGGCTAGTGGATAGTTTATTAATCCCCATCTATTGAGGTTGTAGTTTTTCAAGGGTTGTCCTTGCTTTCTGCAGAAGTTTCCACTCCAACTCCCTATCTTAAATGGGCCAAAGACCTCATCTCTTTTCCCTTTGTGGACAGAGAATCCAAGCCCCTAGTCATTACTGGATATAATAACCCCTCTAGGCTGCCAGAGGGTTGACTTACATGCTTACATGTTTGTATGTTAGCATCTTTTTGCATCGGCATTTGAGAATTTCTCTTTCTCGTGAGCTAAGACAGGCAATTTTAAAAATTATTATGTTATATTCAACATTTCTAAAGGTTTATGTTGAGGTGGTTTAAGGATAGCCTAGTCTGCCATTTTGCTGATGCTATCCATCCAGTCCTACTACTTTTCAGGAAATCATCAGAATAATGATATGCCTCTGTGTCTAAAATTTATAGTTGTATAAAGCAATGTATGCAAAATGTTTGTCTCTAATTGCTTCAGTCAGCTCTGGTTTGATTGCCTTTGACCTACTTAGTTCCCTAATCTTAGAAAGGCCCTTTCATTTCAGCTTTTAGTGTCTTGAGGGAAGCCATTAAGGGGAATATAATTACAATATCAAGTTCACTACAAGAACTAAATTTTAAAATTCAGATTATCAATCAGAGATTCAGAATCAAGATATACAATGTTGGCACTAATTCAAAATTAACCTACTTGAGCTACCATTTTTTAGGATAAGTCCCCCTTCTTTTGGTATTTTCTCGGTCCTGGAATTTTCTCACAATCTGGTGATCCCACACACAATTTTCTATTCACTCTTCCACCCAGTCCAACCTGGCTTTACAACTACTACTTTATCAATACAGCTCTTCCTAAAGTTGCCACCAATTTCCATATTGGTAAACCTAATGGGTACTTCTCTGCCCGTTGACCTCTCAGCAATATTTTACATGTAACTGAAACCTCTAGGTGGCATTTGGGGCACTCCAAGGAGCTCCAGTTCTTTATGTCTCAGCTCAGAAAAAATTCAGTGAGAGGCAAAGTGATATCTAAGGAGTAATTTATTAGTCTAGGACCCTTATGAGGCTTGCAAGTAGGTGAGCAAGAGGGTGCCTCTCCCTGAAAATTTAGTGGGCCACAGTTTCATAGTCAAAAGAAAAATGGAGGGAGAAGAAACATTCTTCCTCATTCTGGAATAGACATCACACTTCCATCATTAGTTTCTCCTCCATGTTTGGTGAGGGAATATTCTTGTCCCTACCTAGTCAAGCCAGGACTATCATGGTGCTATGGAAATTAGCAAAAAGGCAGTAACTTAAGCTAAAAATGGTAAATCATCTCAGGTTTTAGTAAATGTCACCTATTCCTTATATTTTTGTTTTTAGTGCATGCAGAGGAGCATGTCATCTAGAAATCATTAACTTACTGAACTCATTAGGCAGGATGTGGGTCTCATGCCACCATTATTTTATTGTTTGGGGGCATGTCACATGCTTCTGTGCCTAGTTTTATTGTTAAACAAGCCTGGTTGGCTTTATGGTTTAGCAAACCTACTTTCTTGAGTGATCATTAAGTTTATGGAGTTAAATTAATAGGGTCTCCCATACTTTTTTCTTTACTTACAATCCCCTAGTGGGGTTAACTACTTAATTACCTGCTTTATCCCCTTACTCTATCCCCATCATAACTACCCCCTTTTTCTTAAAATATTGTCCTCTTTTGGCTTTAGCTGCTTCCCTGGTGGCTCAGCAGTAAAGAGCTCACCTGCAGTGCAGGGGATGTGAGTTCAATCTCTGGGTCGGGAAGATCCACTGAAGAAGGAACTGGCCACCCACTCCAGTATTCTTGCCTGGGAAATCCCAAGGACAGGGAAGCCTGGTGGGCTACAGTCCATGGAGTTGCAAGAATTGGACATGAGTTAGTGACTACATCACCACTACCACACCACAACCTACTGAATTTCCTCCTATCACTCACTGTCCTCTCCTTCCCGAGTCTGCTTTGATGGTTCCTCTTTTTCTCTTTTATCTTTAAATAATGGAACTCCAAAGAACTCATTCCTTAGAGGATATCATGATGTCTCAAGCTTAAATGCTAAATACCACCAAATAATATTTGCTAATGGTTGCCAGTTTCACATCTCTTGCTTGGTCCTATCAAATTCCTATATCTTACTGCTTAATTGATATTTTCATTGGCTATCTCTATATCATCTCAAAGTTAATTTGTTTGATCTTTCATCTTTTCCAATTTTGTTAGTGGCAGCATTATCCACTCCTTTGTTTATGCCAAGACTTCTATGTTTTCCTTTTCCTTCATTTCCTATATCCACTCTTAAGGAATTCATATTGGTTCTACCTCCAAGATATATCTCAAATTGCCCAATGGCCCTGTCATGTATAAATATTATCACTTCCATTGTATGATTACACAAGCAGAGATTAAGAAAACATGTTACTGTTTGCCTAACTGCACACAGATTTTATGCAGAAGAATTCTTTTTCCAAGCCCATTGCTCTTTCTATCATACCTTGACCCTCAAAGAATATTTGTGAGTGAATTAGTGAATATATGGATCCAGATAGTAATAAAACTCACTTGGATTCCAGAATATTCTCTTTGTCATTCACCCCAAACCTATGACATTCTTTTGACAGGCTATTATCTCCTTTCTGCCCCTCCAGCAAGGGAGTTTCATCAAGAAATAGCCTAACCAAACTTTTATTTTGGCTTTCTACTGTCATGATTTTATTAATATTCAGTGTGCCTCAAAAAATGAGTCAATGAGACAGAAGAGAGAAACTGGACAGAACTGGTAATACATAGTGATTACATTGGCTAAATATTGAATGACAATTTGAGATAAGAAGATGTATAATAATCAATCAAGAGTCATTCTAAATACTTAAATGCAAATATTGTTAGGATGATCAGGGAAACCAGTTGATTACCATCATTTGCAGCTTTACCTCTTATGTATTTTGAATTGTATTAGAAAGTTATCACCTTTCTGATTGTAAACCCTGTCTTCCCGAATGAAGTTAGGATACTATTTTACTATGTGTGTTTTCCCCAGTGATTTCTTTTTTGTTGTTGTTTTGTTTTTTGTTTTTCTATTTTTTTATTTAAATTTATTTATTTTCATGGGGGCTAATTACTTTACAATATTGTATTGGTTTTGCCATACATCAACATGAATCCGCCACAGGTGTACACGTTTCCCCATCCTGAACCCCCCCCCCCTTCCTCCTCCCTCCCGATACCATCCCTCTGGGTCATCCCAGTGATTTCTTATAGCATCACAAAAATCTCTGCAACAAAATTTCTGTGGTCCTAATGAATTTTTAGTGAAAACCACCTGACATTTCTTTGCCACTGATTTCATTTCTGAGCCTTGAATGCTATTTTCATTTTTTAGACTCCTCAAAAACAATATGATTTAGAGTTTATTTTATACATAGAGATATAATTACCTTTTTTAATAGAATTCTTTGTACATTCACTCACATGCTAGAAGTCTTTGTGACCTTTTGAATATAGGTATAGACTGACATTTTGGTCATTGTAATGTGTTTTTGAAAAAGTAGACTTTGGTTGTAATAAAATATGTAAATATATCTTCTTTAAATTCCCCACAGAGCTGTGTACCATGGAGTGTGGTAGCCATGGAGTCTGTTCAAGGGGAATTTGCCAATGTGAAGAAGGTTGGGTTGGACCAACGTGTGAAGAACGCTCCTGTCATTCTCACTGTGCTGAGCATGGCCAGTGCAAAGATGGAAAATGTGAGTGCAGCCCTGGATGGGAGGGCGACCACTGCACAATTGGTAAGTACTTGAAACAAAGTACATTGGATTAACTGAGAAAGTAAAGCAGTCTAACAAGTCAATCACCAGGGTTTTTGTAGACTTTGAAATGAGAGGAGAGAAGTAGGAGGGTTGGCCATAAGTTTGAAAGTTTCTTTAACTAGGAGGTTTCCTGTTTTGAGCATAATATTTCATTTACTTCTGTGCCATTTTCTTTTTCATTACTTTGGTATTCTTTGTATTTTCTGCTTTCAAATGTTTTGAGTTACTCAAATGAAAAATGATACATTAGAATAGTGTCATTAGTTAATAAGAGAGGTGCTTTTGTTGTAAAGGTAGCATTCACTGGCCATTTTTCCTTTTGAAAAGTATGAATTGTTTTGGTTGAAAGTACTTAGATTGCCTTTTATCAGTGGCCATTCAATAGCATTAAGAACATCTTTAATGCATAAGGCAGACACTCCTGACCTACCATCAAAAGAAAATCTGTGTTGAATTGTTTATTGGGTAGTGTAGATACTTTGTAACAAAGCATCCAGGCTTTCTCATCCCTCATCACCAATTTCACAAATTTTTAGGATACTGCCTGGGAGAACAGTCTGTGAGTATGAAAAAGTCTATGTCATAGTTAATGTATCACGTGGTCTTCACACCATAAAAAAACACTAATTAATGTTTCAATTATAAAATACTTAATTAAAAAAAAATATAGCCCTTGACACATACATGTATCTGCCACAAAGGTTTCCCGTGTATAGAGAGGGACAAGTACGATTCCCATTGTTCAGCTAAGGAAAATGGGTCACACAATGTTCCAGTATCATTCTATGAACACAGAGAAAATTCATACAGTGCAAAAGCAAGCGTGAGTCTCTGGATACCCAGTTCATTGTTTGTGAGCTCTTTTTCCCCACTAGACTATACTAGAGCTTTCATTTCTAGATGAAAGTATTTTGTTATAATGGTTGGAACATTCCAAAATAATGTATAATATATATAACATAATTTTAATAAACTATATTATTACTCTACTAAAGTTACAGTAAGTCTTGTTCTATGACTGTGGAAAATATTTAAAATTCATTAAAAAGGTGGTGAGGGGTGAGATTCAGTGCAGCTTAAGTAATTATATTCCTGCACTAGAGTAAGTTTATTGCCTTCACATAGAAGGATTCGAATATTGCTATGATTACCAGAGTGGCTACTCCAGAACCCCCTTCTAAAAGAAGTTCAAGCTAGTTCTCTCTCATGAAAGTTACTACTAAAATATAAAAATGCAGTTCTTATAGTTTTAATGAAATGTGACACTTTTTTAGGAAGCCTAATAGAGTTCCTTGCAGAAAAGCCATTAATATCTTTCCCAAAGAAAATATTATTCACAAACTACACAGGCCAATGTACCAACTTTTGAGCTGCAGGCATTTCAGTGTTCACAGTTTTCTCTTCTCCTCCCAGGCAAAGATGGTAAACCATTAGTACTTGTTGTATAGCTTTGGTCTCCCAGAAATTCATTCCATCACTCTTTTCCCCCCTTTTAGCTCACTACTTAGATGCTGTCCGAGGTAAGCGTGTTCTCTCTAGTTTTATAAGAGAAAATTATTTTAAACAGAGAATATGCACGTGGGAAAGAAATTGTTGGTGGGTTTTGGTGGTGGTGGTGGTGTTATTGTTTTTAATTTTGGCAATCTTAAGTGTAATATTGCCAGGTTCATGCTATAATAGACTTAAAAGTAATGTGCTTTCCTAATATCAATGTGTTTTTTTTGCCATAGAGTTTAATAGATCATTAAGCAGTTTTAAGAATTATTTTTCTTTGTCTTTATGTTGAGTTGTGTGTGTGTGTGTGTCTGTTTATATTGACAGAGAAGTAATTATTAAATAAACTAGGTTTAGGTAGACAGCTGAACTTTTTATTTAACATAACAATATAGCTTTATGTCCGTGTATCCTTTCAAGGGCAGAATTATTCCCGTTAGTACCTCATCATCCATCCCTCCAGGGATCTGCATTTGACAGAGACTACAAGAGTTTTTCTGTCAGATACCCTGGTGCCTTTTATTACTTTAGCCTCAGAAGGTTGAAAATGTCCCATTCAAATTATTCCTAGTTTCTCTTTTTCCTTTGTATGTGCCTGAGACTGGAACTAGATAAATCTCTTTCTTGATCTTATAAATGTTCATTCTATACTATTTTGTGATGAACATATACATATATATAATCTTTTCATATTTTTTAACAGCCATCTGTCATTTTTTTTCTTCCTCTGTTGTTGATAGTTGCTAGAAAAACCATTTGTAAGAAATACTGGGTTGCTTCTACAGATTAAAAACAGCATTCTTTTGCTTTTTATGCTTTTGGAATTTTCTTTCAAATAGGGAAAATGAAAAGAGCCTTTGTTGGACTATCTAGATCTTATAAAATCTAGATCTTGTCCTGCATTGCTACTGGGGAAATTTCCAGAAGCAATATGCCTTTATTTCTTCTCTGTTCATCTGCCCAGTGAGCGCTTGGGACATGCAGAATTGTCCTTGGGGATAGCCTGTCTCTGAACCACTGGTACAGAGAGTAGGTCATCCCTGAGAAACTAAATGTCTAAATAGAGAGCAGCATCAGCGTTTGTGGTTAGGGTTGCCAATGGATAGAAGTCATTTAAGCATAACGATTTCCTCTTGAATATATTTATTCAGTTACCTCTAGAATTCTGAAAGTCTAAATTTGGCATGCATGAATTCCACCAACATTTGTTGAGCACTGACAACAGGTATACTATTATGCTAGTTTCTGAGAGAAATACCAGATAAGTTAAAAAAAAAAAATCAATCCTTAGCTCTCAGATCAATAATAATCTTGATGAGAAAAGCTGAAATGATGTAAAGCAAGTGCAGCATATTTCTAAGGCACCATATGGGCAATTAATGGTATGACCTGAACTGTATACCAACATACCTAAGTCCTGAAGCCACATATCACTAGGGAAAAATCAGCACAGAGTGGCAGTAGTTAGAAGTGTCTCTTCCTAGAGATGGCTGTCTTATCCCACCTTTTTCGCATAACTGGATACAATATCATCCATCCAGTTTTGATTGAAATGAGGAGATACCTTTTTTGGAAAGAAACAAAACGCATTTCTTGTCCCCATCATAGTTTTTATCCTATCTGAATCAGAGATTGGGAATTGGGATTAGCATTAATAATGTTTAATTGGCTCTCTAAGGAAAAGCACAGCAGAGTAAGGGATAACAAGTTCCCTGGGAAAGTGATATAAGCAAGCAAGCCCCTCTACCATTTATTTAACACCTCATCTCAGCATCTCACCAGATGATTCAGTTTTTCCCTATGGGCAGATACATCATCGTTGGCCAGTCCCATTTGGATGTCTCTGAATTTGTTGCTCACTGCTGTCTTTTCAGATGGCTGCCCAGGGCTCTGCTTTGGAAATGGGCGATGTACCCTGGATCAGAATGGTTGGCACTGTGTGTGTCAGGTGGGTTGGAGTGGGACAGCTGCAATGTTGTCATGGAAATGCTTTGTGGAGATAACTTGGACAATGATGGAGGTGAGTCATTTATTAAATGTTCATATAAGAAAGGAATATCGCAGCTTCTAGCACAGTGATGACCAATCTGGCCAAAAGGGGAAGTTAGGAATCCTTGGTTTAAACGATATAAGGTCATACTATGTTTTGAATCTCAATTCATTGAATTTTTACTGTAATCAGGCAATACTCCAAACTCTTTGTATGTATTATAAGTCATTTCATGTTCACAATAATGCTATAAGGCATAGGTAATATTTTCCCTGTTATTAAATGGAAAGACTAATGTTTGGAGTGAAAATGGTAAGTGACTTTTCCAAGATCACACAGCTCAAAAGTGCCAGAACCAAGGTTCCAATTCGAGGCTATATGACTTCAGTTTCTCTTTTCTTAATTGTTACAACCATGCCAGCTCCCATACCTATGGCATTATATTATGCTATATAAAATCCATGTGCCAGCGTCTAAACTGTCAGATGCTGATGTAGCTTGCACTACACACACATGAGGTAGTTATCTTTATTCTTAGTTATTTAGGGCTCCCTCTTGTGTCTTTACCTTTTAGTAGCACTTTATATCTTTCAAAGGACACGGCATCCAGACAATTCACAGTAGAAATTTTATATTTAATTCAAGAGCTGCACATGTTTTAAAAAGCCATATGTGGCTCTGAGGCCTCAGGGTAACCACTTCTATTTTAGTCTAGCAAACAAAGTCATCTAATACATTGTACAATCAGCCTCAAAACGACCCAGATCACTTCTGAATGAGCCTAAAACAATAAATCCTCTTACTTTCTAATCAAGAAAACATGAAATTGACAGGAAAAAAATTATTTCTCATTTATGTATATTAACTTAAAATGAAGTAGGTTATTAAATTTAACTCCTCAAGGTTTCTACTTGTGCCTAGACAATACATACCTTGTCATTTGAGCACGTAGGGCTTAAAACAATAAGGTTACAATCATCATTTAAGCACAAAATTGGGATAAAAGTGTCCTCTTTTATTGTTCTAGCTAACAGTTTGCCTTGAAAAGTTATAAGACCTTATGAATTTTAAATAGAAGCGACTTTCTCATTAAGAGCACAGGGCTTTGAAGTCAGAATTTCTGGATTCAAATATGAGCTCTGCTATGTACTTCTAGCTGTTGGGTTTGGGAATAGTTTCTTGCTATCTCTGTGCTTCAGTTTCCTTATCTTCAAAATGGGGCTGATAATAATAACTGTCTAATAGAGTTGTTATAAGTATTAAACAAGATAATTCATGTGAACTACTGGAGAGATGATAAACTACACCAACCACCACTCTGTCAACACACATTTACACACACACACACCAAGGATAACAGACCATTTTCTGAAGAGACTGTTCCTTCCTATCTAAATTAAAATTTTTTAATATAAGTTTATTTATTTTAATTGGAGGCTAATTACTTTACAGTATTGTATTGGTTTTGCCATACATCAACATGAATCCACCACAGGTATACATGTGTTCCCCATCCTGAACCCCCTCCCTCCTCCTTCCCTGTATTGTTTGGGAGGCCAGAGTGAGATTTTCAATTAAATGGTACACTGATCAACTACTAACTTGCCTTTTATGGTTCATCAAGATTCATCTTCTTTTTCAGGACTCATCCTCTACACCCATCATTCTCAGTCCATCATTTAAGTTCCAACTCAAGCTGTATCTCCCATGATGCCTGACATCCACCACCCTAGTCGACCATGGTGTTTATCATATACACCATACAATCCAGCACTTAATTATATCCCATATATATTGGTTTCTTGTTACATATTAAGTGTGACCCAGAGTCTATTTTTTTAAGTTTGTTTTTGGCCACGCCACACAGCATGTGGGATCCTAGTTCCCCAACCAGGGATCAGACCCACACCTGCTGCATTGGAAATGCAGAGTCTTAACCACTGGACCACCAAGGAAGTCCCAGAGTCCATAGTTTGGTGCCAAATATAGTTACTAATAATATTAGCTCACTTGTATTGTGTTACAATGTACAAGGCACAGTGCTGAGTCCTTTATGTGAATTATTTCACCTAATCTCCATGAGGTAGAAACTACGATTAACTCTACTGTACAAATTAGGAAACCGAGGCACTGAGAACTTAAATAAAATGCTCAAGATCATATGGAAAGTAAATGATAGAGCCAGAGTGGAAACCTAGGTGTTCTGCTTATTTACAAAAAGGATGGAAGGTGTAGTAATAGAAATTTCTCAATTGATATATTGATTCAAATGATATGCTCAGAAAATACTTCAACAACTTATGCAAGTCAAATTTCTGACTCAGTGTTGAGCCACAGTAAGTTTCCTCCCTTAATAATATACAGCTTTATTTTTTAAAAAAATAATTGGATGTTTAATTATCAATCATTTCTTGTGGCCTCAAGTTTACGTTGGGGGAGTCAAAATGTTTAATGAATGGATAGATTAAATAGTAATGCAATAATGGATTATCAAATTTCAATATCTGTGGTATATATAGATACAAAAGATATAGAAGCTGTTGCTGAATCTGTTTTGACCTGTGAACATTTCTTTAAAAATGTTCATCTATGTGAGAATCAAAAATGAAAGACCCAATGTAACTTTAGTATATTTTTATGATTGTCTCTTTAGGGAGTAGGAGGGGGAGGCTCCTTGGTAGGATTAAGATGATACCGATGACAAATAAATATTTAGCTCTTCCTTGAGATGGAAAGATAGATTAAATAGCTGGATTAAATAGCCTCTGAAAGTCCCATGACTAAAATTTTGGACAATAAATGTGTTTTTATACTGTTTAAGTAACACCCCTAAGAATACATTAAATGCCCTTTATTTGTTGGTCTCAGTTTTCCAACTATCCAGAATGGCAGGGTTCATTTCCAGCCATCCAGAATGGTTGGATATGCCTTATGATTAATATTTGCATACTTGTTTGTATATGTAGATGTGTGAGTTTTAATTAAATCAGAAAGTACCAATTGAACCTTTTGAGGAGAAAAATATGGTCGTTATTTTTTTTAAGTTAATTCTTAAGAAATCTTCCCTATCCAAAAAAAAAAAAAAAAATTACAGTAACTTGCAAACAGTTGCTTCAAGTAGCTGCTATCTCATTACTCTATATCATTGCTGATACATAAAGAATGGCAGGATTGTTGTTTGTTTTTTTTTTTTTGCATTGCAATCAGCTTTGAATACTCATTAGTATTACTGCTACTTCCTGCAGCTTTGACTTTAGTTACACTCTGATTCAGTGCATTGTGACTCTTGGTAACTAATTGGGCTGCATTGAATATGTGGGTGTCACAGGTCTCGGAGCTACCTTAGAACTCCTTGAACAGTAAAAACAGAGCCAAAACACTTGGATTTTTTTAATATGCAAAAAAAGAGAAAACTCTCTTTTGCATTGTATATATAGGAACTAATTACCACAGAAATCACAAATCTATCAAATGTCTTAACCTCATGTACCCCTTTAGTCAACAAGCACACAGCATGTACACAATCTTGTGCTTGAAAGAGGAGACTTAACCTTATGGTAACCACATTATCCTGTGTTAATCATGTGTCTTGCTTTGTTGTTGTTGTTTAGTCACCCAGTCAGGTCCAACTCTTTGCAACCCCATGGACTACAGCATGCCAGGCCTTCCTGTCCTTCACCCTCTCCCTAAGTTTGCCCAAGTTCATGTCCATTGCATCGGTGATGCCATCCAGCCATCTCATTCTCTGATGCCCTCTTCTCCTCCTACCCTCAATCTTTCCCAGCATCAGGGACTTTTAAAATGAGTCAGCTATTTTCATTAGGTGACCAAAATACTTCACCTTCAGCATCAGTCCTTCCAGTGAATATTCTAGGTTGATTTCCCTTAAGATTGACTGGTTTGATCTCCTTGCAGTCCAAGAGACTTTCAGGAGTCTTCTCCAGCACTACAGTTTGAAGGCATCAATTCTTTGGCATTCTGCCTTCTTCATAGTCAAGCTCTCACTAGCGTATATGACCACTTGACTGTACAGACCTTTGTCAACAGAGTAATGTCCTGCTTTTCACACACTGTCTAGGTTTGTCATAGCTTTTCCTGCCAAAAAGCAATCATCTCCTTATTTCATGGCTGTAGTCACTATCCACAGTGATTTTGGAGCCCAGGAGGAAGAAATATGTCACTGTTTCCACCTTTTCCCCTTCTATTTGCTGTGAAGTAATGGGGCTAGATGCTACAATCTTAGTATTTTTAATATTTAGTTTTAAGCTGGTTCTTTCATTGTCTTCCTTCACCCTCATCAAGAGGCTCTTTAGTTCCTCTTTGCTTTCTGTCATTAGACTGGTATCATCTTCATATCTGAGACTGTAGATATTTCTCCCACATATCTTGATTCCAACTTGTAGTTTATCCAGCCTGACATTTCTCATGATGTAGTCAGCATACAGGTTAAACAAACAAGGTGACCTCAAACAGCACTGTCATACTCCTTTCTCAATCTTGAACCAATCAGTTGTTCCATACAGGGTTCTAACTGTTGCTTCCTGACCAGCATATAGGTTTCTCAGGAGACAGGTAAAATGGTCTGGTATTCCCATCTCTTTAAGAGCTTTCCACAGTTTGTTATGATTCACACAGTCAAAGGTTTTAGCATAGTTGATGAAACAGAGGTAGATGTTTTTCTAGAATTCCCTTGCCTTCTCTATGATCCTGTGAATGTTGGCAATTTGGTCTTTGGCTCCTCTGCCTTTCCTAAACCCAGCTTAGACATCTGGAAGTTCTTGGTTTGCATAGTGCTGAAGCCTAGCATGCAAGATTTTAAGCATGACCTTACTAGCACGGGTGCTTAGTCACTCAGTCATGTCCAACTCTTTGTGACCCCATGGACTGTAGCCAGCCAGGCTCTTCCATCCATGGGAGTTCTCCAGGCAAGAGTACTGGAGTGGGTTGCCAGGCTCTCCTCTACTAGCATGGGAGATAAGTGCAATTGTTTGATGGTTTGACCATCCTTTAGTACTTACCCTTCTTGGGAATTGGGATGAGGATTGACCTTTTCCAGTCCTGTGGCCACTGTTGGGTCTTCCAGATTTCTGACCTATTGAGTGTAACACCTTGATGGCATCATCCTTTATGGTTTTGAATACCTCTACCAGAATTCCATCTGAAGAATTATGTGTGCCTGAAGAACTATGTGTGCCTGAAGAGCTATGGATGGAGGTCCGTAATATTGTACAGGAGGCAGTGAACAAAACTATCCCAAAGAAAAAGAAAAGCAAAAAGGCAAAGTGGTTATCCAAGGAGGCTTTACAAATAGATGAGGAAAGAAGAGAAGCAAAAAACAAGGGAGAAGGGGAAAGGAATATCCAACTAAACACAGAGTTCTAAAGAATAGCAAGGAGAGGCTAGATGGCCTTCTTCAATGAACAATGCATAAAACTAGAGGAAAACAACAGAAGTGGAAAGACTAGAGATCTCCCCGGGAAAACTGAAGCTATCAAGGGAATATTTTTGCCCAAAGGTGGGCACAATAAAGGACAGAAATGGTAGAGACATAGTAAATGCTGATGAGATCAAGAAGAAATGGAAAGAATACACTGAAGAACTGTAC
The DNA here is from genome assembly GCA_006408695.1 of Aepyceros melampus. NCBI lineage: Eukaryota > Metazoa > Chordata > Mammalia > Artiodactyla > Bovidae > Aepyceros > Aepyceros melampus. Next base: position 53,164 of record SJXQ01011511.1, on the reverse strand, counting down.
AAAACAGATCTTAATGAACCGGACCACTACGATGGTGTGGTCAATCACATAGAGCCAGACATTCGGGAGTGTGAAGTCAGGTGGGCCTTAGGAAGCACTGCTATTAATAAAGCTAGCTCAACATTCAGAAAACGAAGATCATGGCATCTGGTCCCATCACTTCATGGGAAATAGATGGGGAAACAGTAGAAACAGTGTCAGAATTTATTTTTGGGGGCTTCAAAATCACTGCAGATGGTGACTGCAGCCATGAAATTAAAAGGCGCTTACTCCTTGGAAGAAAAGTTATGACCAACCTAGATAGTATATTCAAAAGCAGAGACATTACTTTGCCGACTAAGGTCCGTCTAGTCAAGGCTATGGTTTTTCCTGTGGTCATGTATGGATGTGAGAGTTGGACTGTGAAGAAGGCTGAGCGCAGAAGAATTGATGCTTTTGAACTGTGGTGTTGGAGAAGACTCTTGAGAGTCCCTTGGACTGCAAGGAGATCCAACCAGTCCATTCTGAAGGAGATCAACCCTGGGATTTCTTTGGAAGGAATGATGCTAAAACTGAAGCTCCAGTACTTTGGGCACCTTATGCGAAGAGTTGACTCATTGGAAAAGACCCTGATGCTGGGAGGGATTGGGGGCAGGAGGAGAAAGGGACGACCGAGGATGAGATGGCTGGATGGCATCACAGACTCAATGGACGTGAGTCTGAGTGACCTCCGGGAGTTGGTGATGGACAGGGAGGCCTGGCGTGCTGCGATTCATGGGGTTGCAAAGAGTTGGACACGACTGAGCGACTGAATGGAACGGAACGGAATGGAAGTGTCCTGATTTAGTATTTGGAAAATGTAATCACCATATATTACAGGCTCATATGAATTGACATGAGAAAAGAAGTTTAGACATTGTATTAACTGAATCAGAATAGCTAAAACAAAGAATAGTGAGAACAAGCTAGAACTATCATATGTTAAAGAATAATTTTAAACTAATTAAAACAAAGTGGTAATAATGTAAGAGTAGACAGACCAATACAACCGAATAAAAGCTCAGGAACACACCCCAGTACAAGTATTTACTATATGATAAAACCAAGCATCAGAAGTCAGTGGGGAAAAGAAGCATTATGAAATAAGTAGTGCTGAGTCAAATATGCAGATAACACCACCCTTATGGCAGAAAGTGAAGAAGAACTAAAGAGCCTCTTGACGAAAGTGAAAGAGGAGACTGAAAAAGTTGGCTTAAAGGTCAACATTCAGAAAACTAAGACAATGGCATCCGGTCCCATCACTTCATGGCAAATAGATGGGGAAACAGTGGAAACAGTGGCTGACTTTATTTTGGGGGGCCCCAAAATCACTGCAGATGGTGACTGCAGCCATGAAATTAAAAGATGCTTACTCCTTGGAAGGAAAGTTATGACCAACCTAGACAGCATGTTAAAAAGCAGAGACATTACTTTGCCAACAAAGGTCTGTCTAGTCAAGGCTATGGTTTTTCCAGTATGGATGTGAGAATTGAATAAAAAAAGCTGAACGCCGAAGAATTGATGCTTTTGAACTGTGGTCTTGGAGAAGACTCTTGAGAGTCCCTTGGTCTGCAAGGAGATCCAACCAGTCCATGCTAAAGGAAATAAGTCCTGAATATTCATTGGAAGGACTGATGTTCAAGCTGAAACCCCAATACTTTGGCCCCCTGACGTGAAGAGCTGACTCATTTGAAAAGACCTTGATGCTAGGAAAGATTGAGGGCAGGGAAGGGGATGACAAAGGATGAGATGGTTGGATGGTATCACCGACTCAATGGACATGAGTTTGAGTAAACTCCGGGAGTTGGTGATGGACAGGGAGGCCTGGCGTGTTGCAGTTCATGAGTTCTCAAAGAGTCGGACATGACTGAGCGACTGAACTGAATTGAGACAACTATTAAGGAAAAAAACTTAGATTTTCAATTTATGACATATTCCAAAAGAATAAAATATATAGAAATACTCAAGCTGATTAATGAGTTGAAAGTAAAAGAAAACTCAAACACAGTTAGAAGAAAGTTTAGGTGATAGATCTCAAGATTGGAAAGGACTTCTTAAACATAAAAGCTAGGAAAGAAACCACAATAGTAAAAGAATGATAAATTGGACTTAGTAAAAATTTCAAACTTCTTTGTTTTCTTTGGCTGAGTTTATAGATCATTCAACAACTATTTGGAGATCTCAAAACCTGCATTGTCTGATATGGTAGCCACTAGCCACATGTAACTATTTAAATATAATTGATATAACTTTAAAAATCTCATTTCTCAATTGCACTAGCCACATCTCAATTGCTCAGTAGTCACATGAGGGTAGTGACTACTGTGTTAGGGCATATCTAGAGTTTTCCTATCAATGGCGAAAGTTCTATTGGATAGTGCTAATCCAAATGTTTGATTCAAATATTTGCCTTTCAGCCCAACATTTCAAATTGGGTACCCAATTTTCCATTCATTCATCACTGCCTTGTGCCAAGTATTGTGCTTGACACTAAGGAGAAAAAGACAAATGACTTTCTGCCTTCACGAGTTTATGGTTTACATATTAAACAAGAAACCACACAAATAAGTATATATTTACACTTGTGAAGAGTGCCATAAAATTTGTAGAGTGCTGTAAATATGTATAGCAGAACCTAACCAGGTCTATGTGGCAAGGGAGGCCTGACATGAGTCAGAAGAAGAATGTTCCAGGCCAAGGAAACAGCACGTACAAATGCCCTGAGGTGAAACTATACTAGATTCTTCTAAAAATGTAAGATAAGTTATTGTGGCTGGAATACAGTGAGTCAGGGAGAGATTGGTAGGAGGTGAGAATATAAAGGTAAGCACTGGCCAGATTATACAGAACATTGTAAATTTTTAAAGATTATCAGCTATCAAAGATTATTTTATTCACTCAGGTTATAAAGAAAGGAAGGTGATTTTTTATACTGTGGAAATATTGTCACAGATGTTAAAAAGATGTGTAATAAGAGTGTTTAATCAAAGCAGCCTTTTTCCCTCTTATCTTTTAAGTATTTGTCACCTGTTTGTCAAAGTTTTCCTTATATAAACTCTTCCAGTGGGCTATATTCATATTCATTGGTAAAATCAATAAGTTGGCGATGGACAGGGAGGCCTGGCGTGCTGCAGTCCATGGGGTCGCAAAGATTCAGACACGACTGAGCAAATGAACTGAACTGAACCTGAGATAACAATCCATAGTGGTTGCCAATTCCATAATATACCTGAATTGTGTATTGGGAATCACTTATTAATATTTTCATTGATTTAACTCTGAAAACCCTTGTCTCTATATTTTATTTTCTAATCCAGTTATGCTCATGTTTATTTTTTCTTCTCGTATATGCTTTTGTAATGTTTCTCTGAACTATACGTTTTTAATGTTATACATTAGACATAGTCATAAAATAAGTGTCTACTAAGAAAAAAAATTTAAAAAAATAAAATCAATAAGTTAATTGCCTAAAAGAGAATGATCTTCCAGGAATCATTCTTCATAACAAGTCACCATTCATTCAGGACAATAGCTATTTGCAAGCCAGTTTAATGATGTAGTGTTTCTAGATCTAGAAATCAGCACCATGGGTGAATTATGAACACATGTAAGCTCATGGATCAATAAGCCTCATGTTTTGAATGTCACCAGCATGCTGCAGTGTTTAATAAATAGGAAAATGAAATAGAAGGAGCAGTGAATTGATAACATTTGCTCTGTTTAAGGGCCCCTCCATTTACTTTTAAGCTTTGGCTGAGAAAAGAGGCTTGGACTGGAAGCATATTCCCTATTTTTTCTTCTGCCCATACCTCCCCCCTTCATTTCCAAGGAACTCATTTATTAGAAGATCATCTTAGTTATGAAAACCTAAACTGCCAAGTGACTCCAGATATAAGTGGAAGTTGAAACATCTAAACTCTATACCTCAGTTAACCATTCTATAACTGGATTTGTCACATCATCTATTAACTAAGGCTAATAATACTTGACATCTTCCTGCTTGTGGTAAGAATGAATGAGAATGTTTGAAGTAGGGCTTTCCTGGTGGCTCAGACAGCAAAGAATCTGCCTGCAGTGCAGGAGACTTGGGTTCAATCCCTGAGTTGGGAAGATCCCCTGGAGAAGAAAATAGCTACCCACTCCAATATTCTTGCCTGGAGAATTCTATGGGCAGAGGAGCCTGGAGGGCTATAGTCCATGGGGTTGCAAAGAGTCAGACATGACGAGCAACTAACACTTTCACCTTTTTTCACTTTCAATATAAAGTGGGTAGTAAAGATGTGGTGTCAACAAAGAATCCATCTGTAACTTACATATTTTTTTGATGCATTAATTGAACATTTATTAATTTCTAGGTACATTTATAAGTGTCCTATAAATAGGACTTTTAGGACATCTATTTATTCATCCAACAAATATTTATTGAATGCTTACTTGGGCTCAGGCACTGTTCTAGTCATTGAGGAAACAGCAATGAATAAAGAAGACTAAATCCTTGTTTCATGCATCTTATATTTTAGTTATGAGAGGCAAACAATAAACCCCCCAATTTTTTAAATAGTATGATAGAAGCTGGTAAATGTTATGGAGAAATTTTTAAACAGGTTAAAACAAGATAGGAATGTGCAACAGAGGTGAGCTTTTAAATATTGTGGTCAGAGGAGGCCTCGCTGAGAAGGTGGCACTGAGTAAAGAATTAAATGAAGTAAGGAATGGGCCATATTAACATTGGAGAGAAGATTCCAGGCATAGAAATAGTGGTGAAGGGAGTTGTGGGATACGGTAATGGGAGGAGGGAAGGTAAGAGAGAGATGGTGGAGAACCGGACTATGAGAAAGTAGGTCTTTGTCAGAACACTGGCTTTTATTCTGAGCAATGTGGAAGCCATTGATGGCAGGTGAGGAGCATGTGAACATTAGTGGAATATAAACAATTTACTTTCCTGATGCAGAAAAAGTAAATATATAGGTTATAGCAATAACAATGATTTAGGCAGTTACGATGCAAATGCCCTTGAACCTCTCCCACTTTCTTTTTACTAATGCAGCAAAATACTAGGGTAAAAGTCCGCCTGATTAAATGAAAAAAGATGAACTATAGACTATTTCCAAAGGAAATACAATCATATTACCTTTGATGCTTATAAGAGCAACAATGAAGCTACCAGGATTGCCTAGTAGAGGGCTTGCTTTAGTAAATATTTATGAGTGATTCAAAATTAGTCCATTGTTTGTAGGTTCCTAAATGTCTGAGAAGATTCTGTTCAACTGAATCATTGGAATGATCAGCCCTTCAATTTCCTTTTCATTATTAATTTGCTTGGCAGATCCTCTGTTCTACACACACTGAAAAGGTTAAGCTTCAGTCCAGCCCCTGTCCAAATGATAAAAAATTCTGAACTTGTGAAATTCAATGAATAAAGATTTACTGTAGCATTAGTGTCCATTTAGAGCCACATAGATTCCTACCTATCTGACAACCTAACGAAGCAGAGTTCACAAAATGAACAAGTTCTAATGAACTGAATATGCTACAGAGAAGTTAATTGCCCTCTGGTCAGTGATAAGGCAACTTGAAAAGAAGTGAGTCTGAACATTTTAAGCTGCCACTGCAGACCATTGACAGCTAGCCCTAGGACTCTGTCCCTGGACTCTTTATTGTCTGTCCAGTCTAGAATTTGGTTAATGACCATAGCTGAGTGCTAGCTACTAAACCCTAAGCACTGTGCTAATATGATCATGATAGCATGTGGTGATCCTCACAACAGCTCTCTACTCGTCCCATCTAACAGATCAGGAAACTGAGAATCCAGGAGTGCACTGATTTGTAAATGGCAAAGTCAAGGTTAGACCAAAGTTGTCTGATTCTTTCACCTTGACCACCTCATGTGTTCTAAATACTATGTTAAGGGACTTCCCTGGTGGTCTAGCGTCTATGACTCTGTGCTCCCAGTGCAGGGGGGCCTGGGTTCGATCCCTGGTCAGGGAACTAGATCCCACAGGCCATAACTAAAAGATCCTGCATGTCTCAATGAAGACTGGAGATCCCATGTACTGCAACCAGGACCTGGCACAGTCAGCTAAATAAATATTTTTAAAATAACTAAATATTATATTAATCAAGCACTTGGAGGTCTTACACCTAGGTCAGTAGTACTAGTTCAGTTCAGTTCAGTCGCGCAGTCCTGTCCGACTCTTTGCGACCCCATGAATCGCAGTACGCCAGGCCTCCCTGTCCATCACCAACTCCCGGAGTTCACTCAGACTCACGTCCATTGAGTCTGTGATGCCATCCAGCCATCTCATCCTGGGTCGTCCCCTTCTCCTCCTGCCCCCAATCCCTCCCAGCATCAGGGTCTTTTCCAATGAGTCAACTCTTCGCATAAGGTGCCCAAAGTACTGGAGCTTCCTGCTTAGATGATGTCAGGCATGTTATTTGTAGTCAGAACACTGGGTATTAATATGACTTCCAAATTTCTTCCAACCACACTTCGGCCTCCCCTCATTTATTTGTGAAATGGAGATGAGAATGTCTACTGAACAGGATTGTCACAGGGATTTAGTTAAAATTATATACATGGGAGTACCTAGTGCCATACCTGACACATATTAACTAAACTATGCTGTTGCTGCTGCTGTTTAGTCACTAAGTTGTGTCCGATTCTTTGTGACCCCGTGGACTGCAACCCTCCAGGTTCCTCTGTCCATGGGATTTCCCAGGGAAGAATACTGGAATGGGTTGCCATTTCCTTCTCCAGGGGATCTCCCTGACCCAGGGATCTAACCCACGTTTCCTGCATTATAGGCAGATTCTTTACCACTGAACTACCTGGAAGGCGTTAACTAATCTAGGCATGCTTGTATGCATGCTTGCGTACTAAGCCACTTCAGTCATGTCCAACTCTTTGCAACCCTATGGACTGTAGCCCACTAGACTCCTCTGTCCATGGGATTCTCCAGGCAAGAATACTAGAGTAGGTTGCCATGCCCTCCTCCAGGGGGCCTTCCCCACCCAGGGATCGAACCCCCATCTCTAGTGTCTCCTGCATTGGCAGGCAGGTTCTTTACCACTAGTGACACCTGGGAAGCCCCTGACTAATCTAAACATGTTGCCAAATCCTTTTGGATAGCCTACCATGAACTAGCTGTCCCTTTTCATCAAAATGATAATATGGGTGCTATCCCTAAGAGGATATATATTTTTAAATTCATTTTAAGGATTAGGAAAATATGGGTTTTCCCTGTATCATTCATATTCCCTTATTCAATCCAGCTTTCAACCAAGGGCATGCATCTAATAGGTAAAAGTTAAATAGTGAAGAAATATTCCGAAGAAATCAGTGTCCTTGATCTTCATGGTCATCAACTGAGCCAGCTGGAATGGCCTTACCTGGCTGGCAAAGCTAGGATCAGTGGATGCTGTGTTTAGTCCTTTAAGACAATTTAACCTCCCTTTTTTGCTAGCTTTTATTTTTATTCCTTTAAAGGGAATAGACCCCAAAAGTAAAATAAGTTAACATTTCATGTGTCCATATCTGACACCTTGAGCCTGGCTGTCAGGAGGGTGCCACAGCTTCCAGTTCAGAAAGATAAAAGATCCATTAATAGCCAAAGGAAGAGAAAAAAAAAAAAAGCAACCCACACACAAGCAGTGTGACTGTCATTTACACTTCTTTGTAACAGTCTAGACATACTGTATGGAGTGTTATCCAATGTGATAATTGGTAAGTAGATCTTTGCCCATGTACTGGGCTTGCCTATGAATTATAATTCAAGGGTTGCATACCATTATTGGTTGGCTTGCCTGTAGCCTTTCTCGATTCAAGAGAAGTTGTACTATTCTCTCAGAAAACAGAGGTCTAGAGGGTCAACCCCATATAACAGACAATTATGGCATATGAAACATTAGCTTGGAATTTATAGCACATAATTCTATGAGAATGTGAGTCCAAATTTTCAGTTGGCTCTGTGTTTAGTTTTAGACTCCAGTTTTGAAGATCATTTGGGCATTACTATTTATTTAAAATCCATTTCTTTTCAAAAATGAGTTAGAATCGTGTGGTGGACAGATTGAAACCTCTGAAAGCCCAATCATATGACTACTGCATTTGCTGCCAATTGAAAGATAAAGGTGACTGCCCATCTGAAAAAGCAGTTTTTCATTGTTTAGTATTTTATGCACAATTCCAGACATCAGAAAACTGTTTTTATCAGGCTGATATTTTTGCCAGCTTTTCAGCACATTGGATGTTTCATTAGCAGAGTCAAGAGGGAAGGTGCTAAGAGGAGGCTATGAGCAATGTCCTGGAGGGAGAGGTAGTTGCAGCATCTACAATCTAGAGAAAATCTGTTCATAAAATTTGCTGAACGAGGGGAGAAAGGGGACCAGAAGGGAACCTTTTAGTGAAGCTAATCCACACTTAACAATTATTCATCAGTGAAAAAGAAACATGTATACAGAAACGCAAGAATCGGGGGCAAAAATACACTGAACTAACAGCAGAGGCCAGAAAGCAGCAAACTGCATTTTAAATCAAAGTAGTGTCTATGGTACAGGGAATTTGAAAGGACCTCAAGCGGGGAAAAATATTTCCTCGGTGCCCTGGGGCTACTGTTCCAAATGCCTACTCCCTTGGTGTTCCTGGCTTCCATCGCCTCCAGCTGTGGTTCATCCCCCTCCAGCTCAACAGGAGCAGTCTTGTAAGCACCTGAAAGCGAGCAAAAGAGCCACATGAAACCCGTGCCAGTGACTTTCATCATCAGCCTAAGGAGCCGTGATCCATCCGCACCTCCCTATTACACAGCAAGCAAGAAGTTGAGCATCTTTATATTTATCCTTGTTAAGCATCGACACTAGAGCTACTTGTCTGCCTTAAGGACCTGGAAGGGCTTTAATTTTTTTTTTTTCCTGTATTGGATGTGGAATGAAGTGTCTATATGCTCAGTTAATCACTCCAGCCCCTTCTCTTTGCAGTTAACTCTCTTGTAACACCTATTGCAGGTTTAACAAGTGTAAGAGTCAGCTGTTTTGTGTGCCTATTCCTCCTACTAAGCTCTGAGCTCCTAAAAACAGGAAAAGAGTTGGTTTTAGCTTTTTACTTCCCAGGCACCTAACACAGTGCTGTGTACCTACAGTCAGCCCTTTGTATCCTCATATTTTGTACCTGTGGATCCAAACAACTGCAGATCAAAAATATTTGGGAAAAAAAGAATTCCAGAATGTTCCTAAGAGCAAAACTTTAATTGCACCCCTCATAACTATTTACATAGCATTTACATTATATTTATAACTGTGTACTTGGTATTTACATTGTATTAGTTCCCTGGTCAGTAGTAAAGAATCCTTCTGCCAATGCAGTTCGATCCCTGGGTGGGAAGATCCCCTGGAGGAGGGCATGGCAACCCACTCCAGTATTCTTGCCTGGGAAATCCCATGGACAGAGAAGCCTGGCAGGCTACAATCCACAGGGTCACAAAAAGTTAGACAGGACTTAGTCAGTAAACAACAAAGGCATTATAAGTAATCTCGAGATGACAAAGTATACAGGAGGATATGCATAGGTTATGTGCAAATACCATACCATTTTATATAAAGGAATGAGTCCCCTCGTGGCTCAGATGGTGATGAGTCTGCCTGCGATGCAAGAGACCAGGTTCGATCCCTGGGTCAGGAAGATCCCCTGGAGACGGGAGTGGCAAGCTACTCCAGTATACTTGCCTGGAGAATCCCGTAGACAGAGGAGCCTGGCCGGCTAGAGTCCATGGGGTTACAGAGTCGGACACAACTGAGCAGACTCACACTTTCACTTTTGAGTGTCTTTGGATTTGGGTATCCATGGGGGTCCTGGGACCAATCACCCTCAGATACCAAGGAATGACTGTATTCTCAAGTCTCCCTTCCTCCAGAACCCCTGTGTACCACATCATTCCTCTACCCATGAATGAAGCTTTTATTTGATACATTTATTGGAACAACCCTGGATTCTGGAGTCTGGAATAAATGGTGAAGGCCTAGGAATGAAAGAGAGTCACTTATCACTAAATGCAGGAAGTTACCTTAGTATATGCCTCAAATAATGCTGTTCAGGACAAGTAAGTTCTAGTCACTTCTACAGATTCTCAAAAAAAAGTGGTTCTGAAAGTCTAGTATGCTTTAGAATCACCCAGATTAAGTATGGCATAATCCTGGGCTCTGAGGAAATTCTGCTTTAATAGGTGGGACTGTGGAATATACAGGTTTAATAAACTCTCCAGTAATTGATTCAAACTCTCCAGGTAAATCACTGCCCTACTTTAGACAGTTTGTCACCATAAGGATACCAACTTCTATTGTGACAGTTAGGACTAGACAAGTATGTTGGGAGAATTTTTTAAAGTACAAACAAATTCAGGTTGGTAAGCATTTGTTAATTGTGTGTTCAGAAATGTACATGATGTGATAAATTTAAAAAAATATAAGAAATAGTTATTTTCCTGGAGGAATGGTCTTGCTGAGGAAGAAGGAAACTTCAAAAGAGTGATATCTATTTTATCCGTTCAGTTCAGTCACTCAGTCATGTACAACTCTTTGCTACCCTATGGACTACAGCATGCCAGGCTTTCCTGTCCATCACCATCTCCCGGAGCTTGCTCAAACTCATGTCCATTGAGTCAGTGATGCCATCCAACTGTCTCATCCTCTGTCATCCCCTTCTCCTCCTGCCTTCAGTCTTTTCCAGCATCAGGGTCTTTTCCAATGAGGCAGTTCTTCGCATCAGGTGGCCAAAGTATTAGACCTTCAGCTTCAACATCAATCCTTCCAAGGAATATTCAGGACTGATTTCTTTAAGGATTGACAGGTTTGATCTTGCAGTCCAAGGGAGTCTCAAGAGTCTTCTTCATGGGTGTACACATGTTCCCCATACTGCACCCCCCTCCCACCTCCCTCCTGTGGCAGATTCATGTTGATGTATGGCAAAACCAACACAACATTGTAATTAGCCTCCAATTAAAATAAATAAATTTATTTTTTTTAAAAAAGAGTCTTCTTCAACACCACAGTTCAAAAGCATCAATTCTTTGGCGCTCAGCTTTCCTTATGGTCCAACTTGCACATCCATACATGACTACTGGAAAAAACCTAGCTTTGACTAGATGGACATTTGTCAGCAAAGTAATGTCCCTGCTTGTTAATATGCTGTCTAGGTTTGTCATAGCTTTTCTTCCTAGGAGCAAGCATCTTTTAATTTCATGGCTGCAGTCATCGTCTGCAGTGATTTTGGAGCCCAAGAAATGAAGTCTGTCAATGAATACTGGAATGGGTAGCCAGTTCCCTTCTCCAGGGGATCTTCCCAACCCAGGGATTGAACCCAGGTCTCCCGCATTGCAGGTGTATTTTTTACCATCCGAGCCAGCAGGGAAACCCTATCTATTTTTACATCATATCAGTAGTGTATATGTATCAATCTCCCAAAACCTTCCACCCCTCTTCTCCTTTGATATCCATGTATGTTTTTCCCTACATCTGTATCTCTGTTCCTTCCCTGCAAATAGGATCATCTATATCATTTTTCTAGATTCTACATATATGCATTAGTATATGACATTTGTTTTTCTCTTTCTGACTTTCTTCACTCTGTGTGACACTCTCTAAGTCCATCCATGTCTCTACAAATGACCCAATTTCATTCCTTTTATTGGTAATATTCCATTGTGTATATATACACCACATCTTCTTTGTTCCTGTTGATGGACACTAGAAACTAAGCCAACATTGTAAAGCAAGCATACTCCAATAAAAATTAATTTTTTAAAAAGTGGTAACGAATAGAATACTCTCTTCAAATGCTAACCAATGTAGTACTGCAGGAGGACTCAGGAAGGAAAGATTTATGAACAAAATAGTTTGAATTTCACTGATGTGCCATGTAAACTCAGACAGAGTGATAGATAAATCATGAGAAATATGTAATTTAATAGATTCTAAACTCAAAACATGGACAGTTACCATTGGCTATATTCTAGATTTTTCTCCATTTGTGCATATTTTAAATTTGCAAGATACAGGATGCTTGGGGCTGGTGCACTGGGATGACCCAGAGGAGGGATGGAGGCACAGGGAGGGAGGTGGGAGGGGGTTAAGGATGGGGAACATGTGTATACCCGTGGTGGATTCATGTTGATGTATGGCAAAACCAATATAATATTGTAAAGTAAAAATAATAATAATAAATAAATGATAAGTAGTTTAAAAAATTATGTTGTTTCTCCTGAAGCTGCATTGAAACATGTATAATATCATATATGAAACAAATCGCCAGTCCTGGTTCGATGCATGATACTGGATGCTAGGGGCTGGTGCACTGGGACGACTCAGAGGGATGGTATGGGGAAGGAGGAAGGAGGGGTGTTCAGGATGGGGAACACGTGTATACCTGTGGCGGATTCATGTTGATGTATGGCAAAACCAATACAATATTGTAAAGTAATTAGCCTCCAATTAAAATAAATTTATATTAAAAAATTAATTTCAAAAATTTCTTTTTCAGATGGCTTGACTGACTGTGTGGACCCGGATTGTTGTCAACAAAGCAACTGTTATGTCAGTCCTCTCTGCCAGGGCTCACCAGATCCTCTTGACCTCATTCAGCAAAGCCAATCTCTCTTGTCTCAGCACACTTCAAGACTCTTCTATGATCGAATCAAATTCCTTATTGGCAAGGACAGTACTCATGTCATTCCTCCAGAGATCTCATTTGACAGCAGGTATATATGTATTTATTTTATTCCTTAATGACAGTGGTCATGTTTTTCTTTAACTGTGAAAGAAACACACACACACACACACACACAAAACTCACATGATGTATATTATTCATGGTGAAGTGTAAGCAAGGCTTTTAATGACAAAAACAAAAGTATAATTTACAAATTTATTGTTTACCTTCTGGATTGATCCCTTGAAAAATTATTGAATTTCAGAAACTAAATTTAAGTTTAATTCTATGGGTGTAAAATGTTTCCATATGAGAGAATTGGGTGCATTTGATATTCTAAAGTGAAATGCAAGACTTGCGAAAATCTGTCTTCTTGGGAAGCTCAAATGTGTGAATTGTCACTAAAGACCTGAGACCAAAATCCAACCCATTAGATGAAAAAAAATTTTTTTAACTAATTTATTTATTTGAAATGTAATAACATGAATTTGCTCATTGTCCTTCTCTGCTTCATCTTCAGCAATGATACGTTTTAGTCGTTAGCACTAGATATAAGTAAGTCCTCTTTTGTTCATGCCACAATTAAACATGTTTAAATACTGTTGTTAAACAGTAAGGATGTTTATCTCTCAAAATAGAAAGTTCAGCAGTTGTGGGGTTCAGGGGTTGGCTGAGCTAAGGCTTCAGCACCATCATCAAGGCCCCAGGCCCTTTATATTTCTCTAGTCTACCACCTTCAGCAGCAACTTCATTCTCAGATTTGGTAGAAAGATGGTTGTGGCAGCTGCAAATTCAATTCAGATGCGATAAAGACCAGAGAATAAAAAAGAAATACCGCCCCCCAAGCATGGAATATAGAGTCTTCCCTTCATTCTGTTTCTGATATTTCAGCAGCTTCTAGATTACTACAAACAGAAAGTTAAAAAAAAAAAAAAACATGGAAAGTATTTGTCCAGGAGCGCTTGTCTACATCCCACCCACACAGTTGCACCCTAGTGGGTATTATCAATCCCTGAGAAAAGTTCAGTCAAGAGTTTATATTGATCTGAGTGACACTCTAAGAAAATTACAATTCAGTCTTGACCCCTGTGCACAGTAGGAAAGGGGTGAAAAAAAAAACAAAACCGTGCATGAAAATTTAAAACAGTCAACATCCTTCTCCCAAATTGTATACCAGAACTGTTATTGAAACTTAAAAATTTCTCATTATGTTTATTTTTCTTTCTTCTTGACCTGTTATTTTTTGTTTTTTAAATTTTTTACTATTTATCTCTTTATCTGGCCGCACTGGGTCTTTTTGGCTATGCACCAGCTTCCTCTAGCTGCGGCGAGCAGGGGCTGCTCTCTGTTGCTGTGCTCACGCTTCTCATTGCAGTCCTTTCTNGTGGGAGGGGGTTAAGGATGGGGAACATGTGTATACCCGTGGTGGATTCATGTTGATGTATGGCAAAACCAATATAATATTGTAAAGTAAAAATAATAATAATAAATAAATGATAAGTAGTTTAAAAAATTATGTTGTTTCTCCTGAAGCTGCATTGAAACATGTATAATATCATATATGAAACAAATCGCCAGTCCTGGTTCGATGCATGATACTGGATGCTAGGGGCTGGTGCACTGGGACGACTCAGAGGGATGGTATGGGGAAGGAGGAAGGAGGGGTGTTCAGGATGGGGAACACGTGTATACCTGTGGCGGATTCATGTTGATGTATGGCAAAACCAATACAATATTGTAAAGTAATTAGCCTCCAATTAAAATAAATTTATATTAAAAAATTAATTTCAAAAATTTCTTTTTCAGATGGCTTGACTGACTGTGTGGACCCGGATTGTTGTCAACAAAGCAACTGTTATGTCAGTCCTCTCTGCCAGGGCTCACCAGATCCTCTTGACCTCATTCAGCAAAGCCAATCTCTCTTGTCTCAGCACACTTCAAGACTCTTCTATGATCGAATCAAATTCCTTATTGGCAAGGACAGTACTCATGTCATTCCTCCAGAGATCTCATTTGACAGCAGGTATATATGTATTTATTTTATTCCTTAATGACAGTGGTCATGTTTTTCTTTAACTGTGAAAGAAACACACACACACACACACACACAAAACTCACATGATGTATATTATTCATGGTGAAGTGTAAGCAAGGCTTTTAATGACAAAAACAAAAGTATAATTTACAAATTTATTGTTTACCTTCTGGATTGATCCCTTGAAAAATTATTGAATTTCAGAAACTAAATTTTAAGTTTAATTCTATGGGTGTAAAATGTTTCCATATGAGAGAATTGGGTGCATTTGATATTCTAAAGTGAAATGCAAGACTTGCGAAAATCTGTCTTCTTGGGAAGCTCAAATGTGTGAATTGTCACTAAAGACCTGAGACCAAAATCCAACCCATTAGATGAAAAAAAATTTTTTAACTAATTTATTTATTTGAAATGTAATAACATGAATTTGCTCATTGTCCTTCTCTGCTTCATCTTCAGCAATGATACGTTTTAGTCGTTAGCACTAGATATAAGTAAGTCCTCTTTTGTTCATGCCACAATTAAACATGTTTAAATACTGTTGTTAAACAGTAAGGATGTTTATCTCTCAAAATAGAAAGTTCAGCAGTTGTGGGGTTCAGGGGTTGGCTGAGCTAAGGCTTCAGCACCATCATCAAGGCCCCAGGCCCTTTATATTTCTCTAGTCTACCACCTTCAGCAGCAACTTCATTCTCAGATTTGGTAGAAAGATGGTTGTGGCAGCTGCAAATTCAATTCAGATGCGATAAAGACCAGAGAATAAAAAAGAAATACCGCCCCCCAAGCATGGAATATAGAGTCTTCCCTTCATTCTGTTTCTGATATTTCAGCAGCTTCTAGATTACTACAAACAGAAAGTTAAAAAAAAAAAAAAACATGGAAAGTATTTGTCCAGGAGCGCTTGTCTACATCCCACCCACACAGTTGCACCCTAGTGGGTATTATCAATCCCTGAGAAAAGTTCAGTCAAGAGTTTATATTGATCTGAGTGACACTCTAAGAAAATTACAATTCAGTCTTGACCCCTGTGCACAGTAGGAAAGGGGTGAAAAAAAAAACAAAACCGTGCATGAAAATTTAAAACAGTCAACATCCTTCTCCCAAATTGTATACCAGAACTGTTATTGAAACTTAAAAATTTCTCATTATGTTTATTTTTCTTTCTTCTTGACCTGTTATTTTTT
This sequence comes from Aepyceros melampus, assembly GCA_006408695.1. Classification (NCBI taxonomy): domain Eukaryota; kingdom Metazoa; phylum Chordata; class Mammalia; order Artiodactyla; family Bovidae; genus Aepyceros; species Aepyceros melampus. The sequence goes on along the minus strand of SJXQ01011511.1, from coordinate 37,233 downwards.
GTTTTTTAAATTTTTTACTATTTATCTCTTTATCTGGCCGCACTGGGTCTTTGTTGCTATGCACCAGCTTCCTCTAGCTGCGGCGAGCAGGGGCTGCTCTCTGTTGCTGTGCTCACGCTTCTCATTGCAGTCCTTTCTTTTGTTGTGGGACACAGGCTCTGGGTGCATAGGTTTCAGTAGCTGTGGCTCAAGGGCCCTGGAGCATGTGGACTTTGATAGTTGTGGTCACAGGCTTAGTTGCTTCTCATTATGTTTATTATGTGCAGTTCTAACCTTTTAAATCTTTAAACAGAACCCCAAACTCAAATGCTGATGCACCACAAGAAAGACCTTCTCTGCCAGGGGATCTAGTCAAAGTTTGCCTTCTTCCAAGAGACTCAGTCATCCCCATTTCGAAGTATCTCCCCCAGTTCAATAGCAAGTCTGGGGTAATTTCAAATGGCTGCAAAGTATTTAGATAGTAGATGCTTGTTTATTGCACTCCAGAGGAACAAAGAAAACAAAAAACCTTCATGCTTAAGGAAATTCAGTCGCAACAGAGAAAAGAAGGTAAATGAAATAACAACTTTCATGACATGGAGATACATATTTAAATGACTCACTGAACTCAAGTACAGGGAGAAAGTCAGGACCTGAGAGAGACAGGAGCCAAGTTACTGTGACCCAGAGGAGGGCGTTTGAGCAATAAACTTAGAAAAGTGAAGAGAAATTCCAGCCACTGTGGTTCGGCTTCATGCTCCAGCAGTGTTTGCCAGCCAGTCACAGAGTGAACAAGCCTATTACTTGTGGATGCCCTTCTCCTCCTCCTGGCTTGACTGAGTTTTCCTTTTTCTTTTGTAAAAGGCTCCAAGTTATCAAGTAGCTCTGAAAGTCATATTTGAATTCAGAACTACGGTCTCCTTCACCAAGTGGTCTCAGCTCTGACACACATCTCTAATCTGTCAGAAAAGGGAAATAGTTGAGGAGACGCAATCTAACTATATTTCCTCTAAAAAATCAACATGTAATACAGTGTTATTCAAAGTATCTCTGGATAAAATAAATCCACCTCTGATCATGTAGAGTATAAGTAATAATAGTTATAAGCTCTTACATCTCTATTATACTTTTTAGTCTATACAGCTTTCAAACAAACATTATTTCATTGTATCCTCACAGTATCCCTGTGAAGTAGGTATTGTCTTGGTGCATTTTATATATGAGAAAACTGAGGTTCAGAGAGATTAAATAATTGTCCAACATCACACACCAATAGCCTTGTTTTGTAGCAACTCTTTTTTTTTTTTAATTAGAGGATAATTGCTTTACAATGTTGTGTTGGTTTCTGCCATACGACAACACAAATCAGCTGTAAGTATATATATCACCTCCCCCTTAATGATAACCCTGTATGCGAGATAGCAAAAGAGACACAGATGTATAGAACGGACTTTTAGACTCTGAGGGAGAGGGAGAGGGTGGGATGATTTGGGAGAATGGCATTGAAACATGTATACTATCATGTAAGAAACGAATCACCAGTCTATGTTCGATACAGGATATAGGATGCTTGGGACTGGTGCACGGGGATGACCCAGAGAGATGATATCGGGTGGGAGATGGGAGGGGGTTCAGGATTGGGAACTCATGTACACCCGTGGCGGATTCATGTCAATGTATGGCAAAACCAATACAGTATTGTAAAGTAAAATAAAATAAAAATTAAAAATAATAATAACAATAATAATCACCTCCATTTGAGCTTC
>SJXQ01011511.1:15361-35267 GCA_006408695.1 Aepyceros melampus | reverse complement strand
GCTACCATGGAGCACCAGGCTGAGCTCCCTGTATTTTATAGTGGCTTCACACTAGCTGTCTATTTTACACATGGTAGTATATAATATGTCAATGCTACTCTCTCAGTTCATCCCACAGTCTCCTTCCCCTTGTGTCCACAAGTCCGTTCTCCACATCTGTGTCCATTCCTGCTCTGCAGATATGTTCATCAGTACCATTTTTCTAGATCCCATATATATGCACTAATATACAGTGTTTGTTTTTCTCTTTCTGACTTACTTCACTCTCTATAACAGGCTCTAGGTTCATCCACCTCACTAGAACTGATGCAAATTCACTCCTTTCATGGCTGAGTAATATTCCATTGTATAAATGTACCACATCTTCTTTGTCTATTCATCTGTCAGTGGACATCTAGGTTGCTTCCATGTCCTGACTATTGCAAATAGTGCTGCAATGAACACTGGGATACATGTGTCTTTTTCAGTTATGATTTTCTCATGGTATATGCCCAGTAGTGGGTCACATGGTAGTTTTATTCCTATGTAGTAACTCTTATCATCTTTCTGTTACACCACTGCTGCCCCATTTCAACTTGTTTTTCAATAAGCCAAGTGACTGAGCTCTAATTTATACAGGATGAATGACATCTGGTTGAATGACATCTGGAAACCAGGCAATATTGTAAAATCCACCTCATTTGAACACATTTCAATGACATTTCGATGATATTATTTACAAAGGTCAAGCCAGTGGTAATGAACTTCTTGGTAGAACAACTGGTAAAATGGGCCTTTTGCTACATGTAAATTGTTATTAAGCACTTCTTTTGTGTCAGGTCTCATACTAAGCTTTTACATGTGTTATTTAATCCTTACAAAAACCTGATATGGTAGGTACCATTGTGATCCCCACTTTGGGGGTAAGAAAACAATAACTGAGATGTCAAGTTGCTTGCCCAAGGTCACAGTGAGTGTCAGAGCCAGGATCTGAATGCAAGCAGATTCATACTGAGAGCCAATTCTAAACCACTATGTTGAGCACTTTGGCTCCTTAGAGAGCCAGGCTAAAGACTTTTGGTCCTTATACATATCTGACTGTGGGGTTGCTCTCCTCAGATCTAGAACACAGGTACTGTAATCAGGAAATCCAATTTGCTCTTAGGTTTTTGCTGCATAATTGAGTGATAGCTGGGGAGGCAGATGAAGAAATCATTGCTGAGGGGCTCATTTGGCAAACTGTGAGCCACACGGAGGACTTGCTGCTGAGTGTTGCCACCATCAGAGGCCTGTGAGTTAAAGATGGTGGCATATAGGTGACTAATTGTTGCAAGGATGCATAAAGGTTAAATAGCTGCTCATCCTTGGGCATCCAAGTGAGACTAGCTTTCTTGTTGTGAGTTCTTTGCACTGGTATGTGAGAGCACATGGAACGTGGACCTCATGTGCCCCTGATGGTGTGATGTCACTGGCAACATGCCATTTGCCCACAGTAGAGTCTCCCAGCAAGCCTGTCAGTTACTGTTTTTTCCTTAAATACATTTTACCCTGTAGCCTGAGTTTTTTTCTTTTTTTTAACCAACTCCAAACATGACTACAAAGTAAACGACATATTCTGCACGCCCTGTATGACTTATTACTTTTTAATAATGTAAATAGGTGAACAGAAGCATTATTGATCTTCAGTGTCTAAGCATTTAATCACTATTAATAATGTAAAAGGTTTTTATAAATATGTAAAAACAAGAGTACATTAAACTAAACGACAGCAGTAATTTGCAAAGCCAGACATTTCACTCGCCATCACTAATGGAGAAGTGCATTTAAAAAACAAAATCCTACCGGGGTTAGTGCAACCGCTGACAGCAAGGTCTGGCCAAACTCATTTGTCTGTTTTGTAGCCACGAGAGGCTGATCCACACATCAGTCCACATCTAGTGTCTACATCAGGCCTTACTTACTATCAGCCCACAGCTGTATTTTGTTTGGCCCAACATTTAGAAACTAAAAGATCTAACATAAAAATTGGAATGTCTTCATTCTCTAGAAAATTGACAAAATTTGAATCTCTGGTATAGGTGTTCCAGAGTTGAGGGCCAGCCACCCGTCTGGAATGTCAGTGGCATGCCTCTCTAGCTCACCAGTCACTGGTTCCCTTGCTCCTGGCTCAACTCCTGCACTTTTAATGTCCTGCCTGACCCTGTTGGCATTTGAGTTTGTAACATCTGGACTACACAGCTTCTCTAGCTTTCCGCAGAAAGACCTCAAGTGGTTTTTTTTTTTTTTTTACTTTCTTATCTGTTTTCCTGAGAGTCTGTAAAAATCCTATCTTAACTAAGAGGTTAAAAAATGAGCATAAACTAGAAATCAGATTAATGGAAGGCTATTTCCACCAATATTTCACTAAGGGGCCTGCATGCACCTCATGAGTAAGTTGATAAACACTCTGCCTCACACCTTAGGCTAATAGACTCCCAGGTCCCACCATAGTGGAAACAAAATGTCCACATTCTGTGAGAAAGATGCAGATGTTAAGAGGCATTTTACTATTATATTTGTCACTTAAAGTTTTAAGAACAATTTAAAGATCTTAAAATTTGCAGTGCTGCTGCTGGGTGTGGTTGTGGCAGTCTCATGCACCTGCTTCTACTGGAATCCTTAGCTTAGTTGAAAAGCGCACGAGGGCTTCCCTGGTGGCTCAGGGGTAAAGAATCTGTCTGCAGTGCAGGAGACATGGGTTCAATCCCTGGGTCAGGAAACTCCCCTGGAGGAGGAAGTGGCAACCCACTCTACTATTCTTGCCTGGAGAATCCCATGGACAGAAGAACCTGGTGGGCTGTAGTCCATGGGGTCACAGAGGGTCGGACACAACTGACCGACTAAACAAAAACAAAGCCCAGGACAGTCGTGTTAACAGGCTACAAAATGAAGAGGTCGAGCAGGGTGATAGGTTTCCTCTAGTTCTAACTTTCTGTGAAGTTGCTGTATTTCAAATTCTTGTGCCACTCTGGGATGTGCAGTACAGAAGCTCTGAACCATCCTTACTGCTAAATCTGATTTCTGTGAGGACAAGGATCAAGTCTGATAGTTCTCTTGTTTTGATTATCTATCACTGTAGAGCAAACTCCTCCAAAATATAGTGGATTAAAATAATTGGTTATGATTAGATTTCTCGATTCTGTGGGTTGGAAAATAAGGCAGGGGGAAAAAGGAAAGGAAGGAAGGATAAGAAATTCTGACAGGGTGTGGCCCGGATGACTTGTCTTTTCTCCGTGATATCTGGGCTTTCAGCTAATCTAACTCAGCTGGGAGCTAGAAGAGCTGGCTAGCCTCCAGGAATCCCTCTTCCTGCTTAAATCCTCTCCATTTAGGCTTCCTATGGGCATGGCAGCCAACCTTGAGTTTGTCTGAGCTCAGAACTCCAAGTTGGAGTATTCCAAGAGACAGGAACCAGAAGGTGCCAGTCTCTTAAGATCTGGATCCAAAATTATACCGGTGTCACTTGTGTTATATACTATGTATTAAAGTAGTCACAGAGGTTGCTCAGATTCAAAGGGAGGGTCATAAATCCTACCTTTTACTGAGAGAAGTATCAAAGAATGTATGACCATCTTTAATCTACCACACCACTATATCCCCAGATTCTAACACAGGATTTGGCAGAAAAGAGGTTAAAACAAATGAGGAGATGAGTGAGTGACATAGCTGCAGTGTTACTGAAGTGCTTTTCTCATATTTACTAATGAAAAACTCATTTTGGTTGCCTAGAACACACAGATGATATTAGGACCTCAAATTAGTTAATTCCCAAATGTCGGAGCAGCCTAAAGGTAAGGTTACTGTTCTCCAAATAGCACAAGAACAAATTCATAAATGATGCAGTGATTATATAACAGTAGCAAAGTAATTACTCTTGGTTTTTTTTTTTTTTTAACTTATGAGACATTCCACCACTGGCAGAGCCTGTCCATAATTGACATCGTTTATAACTTTGTGTAACCATCAATAATGCTCTCTGCCTTCAGTGGGCTTGATAATCAAAACTTAGAACCAAGAAAAATTAGAAAATAATGAGCAGTATCAGAGAGTCAGTAGGAAGACTGCTGTGACTGGCTCACTTTGGTGTTCCAGCTCATGAGAAAACCCAAGACAAGCGCCCCATAACAAACTGAGGTGCTGCAAATGCCTTGAGCATGGCCTTCTTGGCAAATTCTTTATTTACCCAAGTCCTTCCCTTCCTTTATGACACTCCCCTCCATAATGAAATCTTGATGCACACACCTGATTATTCATACCAGGTAACAGCCATAATTACTTATCATAACTTATTTAATAAAATATGCTTTTCTGCACTTAGTTGATTTGGGGACATATACCATGTAAAATCCTGTGAATGGCAAAATGAGTTATGAAATCAAGACTGAGGTTAAGGGAAAGGCTGTAGGAAGATGATCATTGCTGCATAAGTTGCTGATCTTGGATTAGACTAAAGACTTAAGAGTAACCATAGTTGACAGATACAAATTATTGTTTTTGAAATGTACATTTTACGGATACATTAATATTTCCAGAGTTACTGAGGATTTTAAATTTCTCTACAATATTTACCAAAGTCCTCTGCTCTCCCTAATGTAATCTAATATCCTGCTATCAACTCATTTTTACAATATGATGAAGATATGTGTTCACTCCTTTATTCAACAGATATTTCTTGAGTCACCCACTCTGTGCCAGGAACTGTGGAGATGGGGGTAAACAAAAGAAACAGGGTCCCCTTATTCACAGAATTCCCTTTACATTCCAGTGAGGGAAGCAGTCAAAATTTCATGCAGATACATAAAAAATTAATTATAAATTTTAATAAATTCTGTGGATTATGGAACATCAAGTAGCTTGGGGTTCATCAACTCAAGTCCCAAATTCTGCTGCTTTGCTGGAGTAGACAGGTAACCTAAATGGATGTAAGAGAAGACATATTCTACCAAATGAGACAAAGTCATTAAACAATTTCAGAAGGGAGACTGACCTGAAGTTTTCAGCAGGCATTCAGAGATGTGACTAATTGACTCAGGTGAGCATGAGGAGCTGCTAAAATGGAAACTCACAGAGGTCTATTGGTGACTTGCAAGAAAAATTCAAGCTTATTTGGACAGTGAGCAGCTTAACTATTTGCAAGACATTTCATCCTATGACATCGGAGCTATAAATAATTTTTAATACAATTTGAAATGTTTGTGTTAGATGAATTCAAGGGGAAAAAACAATCACCCTGAAAAACTCCCATTCACCACAGTGAAAAAATGTCCCCATTAACCATACTTTGGCATCATTTGTAATGATAGATCCTACAATTTCTTTCAAGATAATCCATATTTGGGGAAGATTAATCATTTCATCTTGAGACTGATGAAAATGACAGTGTTTACTTGGTTCCTGTATTGGCACTGTCCTAGGCTCTGGACTACAGCAGACAAATTTGCTTTCCTGGTGGCTCAGACGGTAAAGAATCCACCTATAATGCGGAAGACCCTGGTTCAATCCCTGGGTCAGGAAGATCCCCTAGAGGAGGGCCTGGCAACCCACTCCAGCATTCTAATCTGGAAAATTCAATGGACAGGAGCCTCGCAGGCTGCAGTCCATGGGGTTGCAAAGAGTCGGACACGGCTGAACAACTAAGCACAGCACACATAGTCCAGTGAAGAAAACTGACGATAATGAAAAAGGTAAATGTCAGGTAGGAACAGGTGCTGTCCCTGCTCTGGGAAGATCCCACATGCCTAGGAGCAACTAATCCCATGCACTACAACTACTGAAACCTGTGTACCCTAAAGCCCGTGCTCTGCAACGAGAGAAGCCACTGCAATGAGAAGCCCGTGCACCTCAACTAGTAGCTCCCACTCCACTCACTGCAACCAGAGAAAGCCTGGGTGCAGTAACAAAGACCCAACACAGCCAAAAATAAATTAATTAATTAAAATTTTAAAAGCATTCATTGAATTAACATTCACAGTCTATGTACAAGTCTTCCCCCAGAAGGTTTGTGACATAATCATTCGTAATTTTGCTGAGGAACAAATTTGAATCCATATGTTTTGTGTTTACCTTTTTCATGAATCTAGTAGTTATGGACCTCCAAGTCTATTTACGTATGGCAATCTGTGTGTATTTTCTAATTTTAAGAGTATGAAAGACATTACAGCAGGTATACAACTAGGGGTTGGTAAACACACAATGCAACAGTTGCTGAATAAATTGAATAAACTAAGGACTGAGGAAATCTCTTTCTAAAGCATCAGCACCTGCCAATGTCTGTGTTCACCTTTCTTTCTAAAGGGAGGCACTGCACATTACCTGCCCACATTTGGAAAAGGAACCCAAGAGTGGTTTGGCTCTGCCATGATCCCTTGTGATTCTGTCTTCCCACATTACTTTTCCTAAGCAGCCTCCTTTGCTTATCATTTGTGCAGTTGTTGTCCCAAGTGAGAAGTTAGATTGTTGCTACTTGCTAATAAAGCACTTTGATCTCGTTTATGTGAAAGGTGTTACACCTGTGAAGATGGGAACTCCTGATTGTTCAGTGAACTATTTTATCTAATGCTAAAGTTCAGGAAACACATGTACAAGACACAATTAAAAAATTACAAAGTGCTGAAGCTCTTGAAATCAGCTTCAACACCTAAAGGTACCAAAAAAGAAAGAATGTGCGACTTTCACTTCTTTGCAAGTTCTTGAGCAAAGAAATCCAAGCACAAATCTTTAAAAAGCCGTTCAATTGGTTCCTTGTGATATTTTGAAACTCAGATGTCCTGAGGTACTTAATAACAGTCCTTAGTAATGCACAGTAGCTGTCTACAGCTTATCTCAGTATGAATAGGTGTTTTCTAATATTTTATCTTACTGCGAAATTAAGATTGAAAGGCTCAAATCCTTAGTACCTACTTCTCAGCCATATGATCTACATGAAGTGACTTTAGCTGGTTCTGTCGGCTAAACTTGTCCCTAGAGAGGGCAGAGTAAATGCTAGTTTATGGAGAAAGAACAAATGACCCCGTGTGGCATATCCACTATACACCCTGCGCGTGGAAAGTGCTCAGCAGTTGGTAAAGGGCTACCAAGTAGTGATAGCCTATGGATAGCACCATCTTTGTGGGCGAGCACTTTCTTTTCCTTCATAGCACATCATTCACATCTTCTCTTAAAAATGCTACAGCTTAGGCCCTTGAGAGTCCAGGTCAAAAGACCTCCACCAATTCTGCCACTTAATAGCTGTATTATCTTAAGCAACATTTTTTGACCTCTTTGAATCCATTTCCTCATTTTTTAAAACAGGCTATTAGTCTCACCTACTCAGGGCTATAATGATGGTAAGTGAAACAAAATAAGGAAAGTGCCTGGCATGGTACCTGACTCATAGTAAGTGCTTAATAAATGTCTTATTTATATAAATACATATATTCATATTATATATTTGTATATATAATATGCATTTATATATATAAATATAGATATCAGGGTACATAATATAATTTGAAAGATCGAGTTCAAAAGGCAGTCACTTTACTGGATTATTTTATTGTTCCAGTATCTTCATGGGCTGATTAGGAATAAGGCAGGGAAGAACTATTAGTCTCACTTTCCATAAGGAACAAACGAGGCTGAGAGTAATTCCATTTCTTAGGAAAAGTCACATCGATGATTATTAACAAGCCAGAGCTAGCACTGGGGTGGACAAAGTTAGACCACACTTTTTCCTCCTGGAGGGAAGAGTAATCCATGGCCAAGCTATAGCCAACAAGACAGACTTGCCCTGTATTTAATGACTATCTATTATCTGAAGGGCAGATTCACAGAGAAGTGACAGGAAAGGTTAATGAGGTTAATAAAACCCCATCAGGCTGATTACCAAGATAAAACCATTTGAGTAATGTATAAAACAAGCCAAAAACAAACCAACCAAAAAAGTAAAATAGAACTTGAGATTATTCAAGGGTTGCAAGGGCTTCCAGGACACATATTTCAGGATTCAAATTCTGGACAAAAATAATCATGTGTCTAAATGAGGCAAACCGGTACTTTCACAGCCCTGAAAAATGTGACTGTGTCGTCAGTTTTCTTATTGCTTCAAAACACTTGATCTTTTTCCCATTACTTTCGGGATCTCAGGCATCCAAAGCAAGCTTACTTTTGACAAGCAATTCCAGGGCAGATGGGAAAATAGCCACCCTACCTCAGGGGGAGTGCCCCCATTTTGTTTTACTTGAAACATCACTAGCCATGAGGAAAATAATTTTGCTTAAAAAACTATCTGCATTTTCAATAGCACCACCTTTCCCAAAGTCCTAGAATGTTGATGGGTAATGCTCCTACCCAGCTGCTTTTAATGTTACCCAGTTAGTAGGTATTATTTATTTGGGCTAGTGACCAACTGAGTAAGATTAAATCAGCCAGTTCTATTTAAGTAAAAACTAATGAGATTTTACTGCGTTTTCATATGAACATTCACTGCATTCACATTTTCAGAACATGAAAACAGGTTTATGCTGTAACATTACATGTTTTCATGGTGCTGTACCAGCTTAGATAACTTATATCAAAAGACCAGTATGTGATATGTGGAAACCCCCAGATACCCGATATTAAAGCCTTCAAATGTATGTGAGTTATGAAATACCAAATTGTAATTACACGGTTGTAGATAAAGGAAAAATGGGGTTAGTGTTCATAAATTAAGTATTTGAGGAGGACTATTCATTCATCCTTCCCAATCACAGGGGTACTATTTAATTCCCTGAAGTAGTCAATTATCAAACAAAACTCTCATGATGAAGTCATAATTCACAATTGAGAATGCTGGCTTCTAATAAGTGAACTGTAAGACATCTATCTGTCACACAGGAACCTCAAAGTGGTCTCTGAAACACTTGAAATAGTGCTATGGGATAGGTTGGAAATATTTTGCACCTTCACATAAAGATATTTGAGCTGAAATTCAATGGAGCTTTCTTCAGCACGTGCTATGTACACAAGGCACTAGGAAGGACACAGAAGAAAATCACACTGTCCTTGCCCTGGAGTGACTATATAATAAGAAAGACCTATAACTCCTATCCAAGATAGGCTGTGACACATGCAGTAGCATGGATTCGGCGCTGAGAAAAATGAAAGTGAAAGTCGCTCAGTTGTGTCCTACTCTTTGCAACCCCGTGTAGCCCATGGGATCTCCAGGCCAGAATACTGGAGTGGGTAGCCTTTCCCTTTTCCAGGGGATCTTCCCAACCCAGGGATTGGACCCAGGTCTCCCACATTGCGGGCAGATTCTTTACCAGCTGAGCCACCAGGGAAGCCCAAATATAAAATCCTTTATTCATTGTGTGCCCCCATGGATGCAAGGGTATCATTAGCCCTCTGTCCCAACTGCTCAGAGGTATTTGTGTTCTAGGAGGGCCCCCCAGAAGCAGCAGTCATGTAGCCCAAATGACGCAATCTACAGCTGTAGAACCTTACGATATAATAGGCTTGTGGAGAAGATGTCAGGAGAACCATTAAACCACGCCTCACAGGCAGCAGGTTTCTGTCCCTTGGAGACTTGAGCCAACTGACAACTCATAGAAGAATTTACAAGGCAGGATTCCAATGCCAGTGAGCAGAGGCTCCACGTGGCCTCTCCCAGCCCAGCCCTTCTCAATGCTGTCTCTTGACCAGAGCTGTCAGCTGTGGAAAGGATTTCATCTGTTCCTGTGGAAAAAACAACCTCACCTGCCCACCTGCTGCCAGACCCCCCACTGGCCAGGCCTTGACTTGGGGACATTACCCTTCAAAGGTTGCTTATGCTCCTGTTGGCAGCGAAAGCAAATAGCTCTAACTTCCCAAGCCCTTCAGCCTCATTTTCCTTATGAAAGATTTTAATCAGAAATACAGTGCAGTAAATTACATCTTCTTTCAGCAGTTTAGTTTTCAGTGTTGTTTTTCAAACCAGCTTCTGTGCTTGAGGTTAATGCTTTCGCCTGAGGTGTTGAATGAATATTGGAAATTTGACATCGAAGACAAAAGGCAACAAATCAGGGAAAAGGAAAATGGAACCCAGAGTTTATTGAAGGCTAGGGATAATTTGACTATGCCATGAAAATTGCAAATACAGAATGAATTAGACCTTTTGCATCAGAACTGTGTAACAAGCAGCTTGTTAGTTCAATAAGGCTCTCGGTAAAGTGCATTCGGACTCACATTTCCCAAGATGCCCTTTCTTCAAACCAAACTCCCAAACATCTAGAGGATTCAGCATTTAGTTAAAGGGAGAAGCAGTTCCTTTGAGGTTGCTGCTTTAGCATAGTGACAGCAGGTAGACAGCTTGGCAGCAGTCTGTATTCTCCAGAGAGCACAAAAAGACATACTTGTGAGGGGTGATCTTCCCCATACGTGTTTTTAAAGTCACTTTGGACATGTTCATCCAAGTTCAAGTTATCTTGCTGTAACCCACGACAGCAAGGAGAGGTCCTTGTTTCTAAAGGTTGAAGGAAGCAGAGTCCTTCAAGTCTGAATCAAAGAACAAGAGCCCCAGGGAAAGATGGAAAGCATGCAGCACCCGCCTCTAAGAGTACACACACACACACACACACACACACACAACACAACACAAAAGACAGTCACACTGGGCATATACATGCTATACACATTTGCAGTAACAGCTTCATGACAGTTCAGACAGTAATTTCTGGTGTCTCATTTCAAAGGTTCAGAAGAGTTCCGAGTATTATTTAATTGAAAATGTTTCAGAAAAAGGTCCTTGAAAGATTAGGACTCACGTCAGGGGTTGTTTTCATGTGACAAAAATTTAAGAGTTCAAAATGTTTCCTTAGAACAGACCAAGGACAGGCCAAGGATGACTGCCTCATTTAAAGGGTGATTTGAAGAAGCTGGGGGTTTCCCTGGTGACTCAGACAGTAAAGAATCTGCTTGCAATGCAGGAGACGTGGATTCGATCCCTGGGTCAGGAAGATCCCCTCGTGGAGGAAATGGCAACCCTCTCCAGTATTCCTGCTTGGAGGATCCCATGAACAAAGGATCCTGGCAGGCTACAGTCCATGGGGCTGCAAAGACTTAACTGAGCAACTAACACTTCCACTTTCACTTTTTGAAGAAACTGGAGAGGAAACACAGAGGCAGCACAATGCATAGGACAGAAAACACAGAAAGTAGGATTCTGGGGTTACCAAAGTCAGACCCCAGGCGTACCCACCTCACTGCTTCAGCAAGGATCTAATCTGGAAAAACATGAATTATTCAGGCCGCCTTGTGTATGGAAGCATACACAAACAGATTATACACATGAGGGAGAAACTACATTTTGGTGGCTGTGTAAATCAGGAAAAATAAAGCAGATACAAGGCTACCATCCACAATTATGAAGAAAATTGAGTTTAGAAGCTGGGAGCACACAAAATGGCAGTTGAGCTGTACAAAGTGGCACAACACACCATATTTGCCAAGAATATATCTGGAGTTCCCTAAGGGCCATCTGGAGCTGCAGCAACCTAGCAAAGTGAGCAAACTCGAGAGCATTCATTCTGAAATGGAGAGTTTGCCTGAAAAGATTTTTTCCTAGGTTTCTGCCTGCAGTACCAGTCCAAATTACTGCCAATTAAAAAAGAACACTTTAATACTATCCTGAAATTTAGACAATTTATACTGATGCAGGATGACTGATCTGGTCAAAGACTATAGTAAGTACTAGTAATCCAGGAATAAAAAGAGCTAAGAGTTATTCTTGTGAAAAATGGATGACATGGAGTGTGTAAATAATGGGAGCAAATGCAGCAAGATACAGGGAATCTTAGAACATTTAAAGTCTAATACATTACAAAGAGAGTTCAGTGCTGATAAATGTGGAATAATAAGTTTTATGGGGCTTTATCATATGCTGTAAGTTCATGTGGGTCATAAAATATGAGGAATAAAAAAAGGGAGTTGAAAGACAAGTCTGCACATTATTTATGAATGATGAAGAGTGAAATGAATGAGAAGAAGAACAGGTAGACAATGTCTGGAATAATGATGACTTTGATGAGTCATTATCACACAAATCTGTGTGCTTCATAAAATATGAGGAATATTAAAGAGCAGAGGAGTCAAAAGACAAGTCTACTCAGAATGAGATACAGAATGAAGAGAGGAATACAAGAGAAATGCACAGGATAATGATAACTTTTATGAGACTTTCACTCACCAGCCTGAATCCTTCATAAATATAAGCTGTATAGAAAATAAAAGAACCACAAAGAGAAGAGAAGGCCTGTGTCTGTCATAAAATATGGACAAATAATGTCAACTAGACTTGACAAAATAAAAACAAAAATAATTGAGCCTAGTACAGCTGTGGGAAGACACCCTATATAGATTAATGTGAACAAATAAAATAAGCGAGTGTAGAATTGTCTTGCCAATAGGGAATCAGCGACCACCTAGGAAGGGATCATTGCTGAAAAGCCCACCTTGCTAACTGGCAAAGCCTTGGCAAGTTCATAAATACCCCCATCACACTCTCCAAAAAGCTATCAACACGTAGGCGCAGGAGGCAATGCTGTACTGGTTTTCAAATGGAGGTGGCCTCACAAACGTACCTCTCTTCTCAGCCCCTCTGGCTCCAAGCCGTATGTAGTTTGCAGGAGACTTTCTCGGCTGGTTTCTACTTAGTCTATACCTAGTTTGTCAAATTTTGGTTTGTAAAGATTTTCAAAGGGTTACTGTATAAAACTAAAGACATCCTTCTCTTTTCATTTCTTGTTACATTGGATTTAAAACCAGGGACCAGATCTGTCAGAATTAATTCAAAATCCAGAATTCAGTGCCTTTCAAATGTCTTCTCTATTAGAAAAAAAAGGGATTTCAAGATCTCAAAATTTCAAAATCTCCCCAAAAAGGAGCTAGAGGAATCAGATAAGGCAAAGCAAGTGCCAATGTGCCATTTGCATGCCATTCAGAATCATTATTTACAGAATTCACAAGATGGGCAGCTCACTAGCAAGAGGAAAGCCGCTGATTCATGTCAGAACTAGGAATGTTGGCCTGAAGAGCTCAATAAAAGCACTAATAGCATCAATTATACTAACTTAACTTTGTTGTTGTTGTTTAGTGGCTAAGTCATGTCTGACTCCTTTGCAACCCCGTGGACTGTAGCCCACCAGGCTCCTCTGTCCATGGGATTTCCCAGGCAAGAATACTGGAGTAGGTTGCCATTTCCTCCTCCAGGGGATCTTCGTGACCCAGGCATCAAACCTGCATCTCCTGCATTGGCAGGCAGATTTTTTACGCTGAGCCACCTGGGAAGCCCAGCCTAGTTTTGTGCTATCTTTAGTGGCTTATAGTTTGCATTGGGGGAAGGCTTTAGATGATGCAGGAAACACCCTATTAGTATAACTTCTATCCCAGTTCCTCTGATTGCAATATTTTAATAGTGATGTTTATTGGCTCTAACATATAACCCAAGCTTTGGCTGGTAACTCTCTTTTGCTTTCTCGGGGTATTTTTTTCTCTCTCTCTTGAATGAGCTTTTGTGGCCAAGAGCTTTTCTTTTTTTTAATATAAATTTATTTATTTTAATTGGAGGCTAATTACTTTACAATATTATATTGGTTTTGCCATACATCAACATGAATCTGTCACGGGTATGCACGTGTTCCGCATCCTGAACCCCCCTCCCACCTCCCTCCCCATGACTTGCTGGTTCAAAGAATATATAATGCCAAGGTGAAATTACTATGGTTACTTTGGAAAAGTCATGTTTGCCCAAATAACATGGCCCCTTTTAATCCAAGATTGAGCTTGCCTGGATACCCTGAATTTTGCTTTGTGAAAAAAAAAAAATTACATTGATGCCCTAGGAAAAACCATTGCTCTTGCCCAACCTTCTTCAACCCTACTAGCTCCAGCTATAAAATGCACATTCTAGAGACTTCTTCCTCCCCATTGCCGTGGTAATGACAGAGAAGTGAATACTCCATGCTTGTGAGTTGCCCATGAGCCCTCTTCTTAACTGCCAAGCTCCTAAACTTTTTTGGCCAGGCTAGACCTAAAAGTCTACTTGTTTTAGTGGACTGGGTCCCTGGGGGCAGCACTATTAAGGGCTAGAATGGAGTCCCCCTATTTGGCAAGGATGAAACTCATTTATTTAAAGGGAAAATCTCCTGAAATATTTCATTTCACTCAGGTCAGAGAAACCGGGTCCATATATCGCCAGGGACCATGTCTCTTTTGCCAACTTTAACTGTTAAAATTCATCCAGCTAAGTCTGCTTCATTAAAATTCTTTTTCCAATAAAAATAATTTGGCAATAGTATTTGCTGCTGCTGCTGCTGCTAAGTCACTTCAGTCATGTGCAACTCTGTGCGACTCCAGAGATGGCAGCCCACCAGGCTCCCTCGTCCCTGGGATTCTCCAGGCAAGAACACTGGAGTGGGGTGCCATTTCCTTCTCCTTTAGGGCCTAAAAAATGTTCACACCTATGTATATAAATACATAGAAAATGCACTCAGCACAATGTTACTGATGATTGCCTCTGGGGAAAAGACTAGGAACAACAGGAGGGGGGTGGTCAGCAGAGACTTTAATCATATCTACAGTGTATTTAGGTATTAACTAATTTTAGTTTGTATTAATTTTAATAAGAGAAAAGTATCTGTCCACAACTAGGACTACTTCCCAAGGAAATAATAAGAAATTCAATGTAGAAAAAATAAGAAACAACTAAATATCCTAAAACAGGTGCTGTATTAAACAAGAAATACTGTTTTAGGCCTATATTATATAATAACAAAATAATATATTAAGGAATTTCTAATTATATTGGACAACGTTAATAACATACCGTGTGCTGTATTTAGTCACTGAGTTGTGTCTGACTCACTGCGACTCTATGGACTGTAGCCCACCAGGCTCCTCTATCCATGGGGATTCTCCAGGCAAGAGTGATGGAGTGGATTGCCATGCCCATCTCCAGCAGATTTTCCCAACCCAGAGATCAAGCCCAAGTCTCCCGAATTGCAGGCAATTCTTTACCATCTGAACCAACAAGGAAGCCCAAGAATATTGGGTTGAGTTGCCTATCCTTTCTCCAGAGGATCTTCCCGACCCAGGAATTGAACTGGGGTCTCCCGCATTGTAAAGGTGGATCTCCTGGTAAAGGCAGATTCTTTACCAACTGAGCTACCTGGGAAGCCCTAATAATATACTACCAACATTAAAATATCAGGATTCAGAACTATGCTGAGTATAATCCCAATTTGGTAAAAAAGATATGCACACCCTCACTAAAATGTTATTAGAAGTGACTACCCAGTAATTGGTGAAGTTACTGTTTCTTTGTTATGCTTAACTGTGTTTTCTGTAGTTTCTCCAACTTGGCTTCTAGAATCTAGTTTCAGGATGCTTTTATATTTGTCTTTCATCATGTGTTGCAGGCGTGCTTGCGTGATTCGAGGCCAAGTGGTGGCTGTAGATGGAACCCCTCTAGTAGGGGTGAATGTTAGTTTCTTGCACCACAGTGATTATGGATTTACCATCAGCCGGCAAGATGGAAGGTAGGTCAATGTTGTTTCTGATCACTGTGAGGGGCCAATACTGACTTCTAGCCATTAGTCAAACCAGCGCTCAAATGATGCAGGCTTCATAAGCCTATCTTCCTTCAAGCTGTATCTAAAAAGTCATTGGTATTATTTCCTCTATTCCCCATCAAAATCAAACCAAATTTCTCTTCTAAACCTGCACTATCACTCTCAAGTCTTCTTGAAACCCTAGCCATTTGGAAAGTTTTCGAGCCTTCATCTAGTTCCATTTATAAATCCAGCTTCAAAATCCAGTGAGATGATGCAGATAATAAAGTATTGTACATGTAGGCTGTTCTTCCATGATAGTCTCACTATAGTTCTGAAATAAAGCTATCCAAAAGGTTTCTGCCAAAGATATACAATTCAACCGCATTAAGACATTAAAAAAAAAAAAAGTGCCCTGTCTAGTTTACTAGTGGCTGTACTGGATCAATGCGCATGGGCAGCTTAATCAATTCCCCCTTGATGTCCATGTAACCATAGTGATTAACCTTAAGCACCAATGAGCAAGCTGCTCTCTAAGGGTTTCCCCAGGTTCTCTGAGGCCTGGGAAGCAAGACCACTAGTTAAATCTTCTCCTGGAAAAGGATTTGCTCACAAAAACATTTTTGTTGCCATCATTTAGGTAGACATTTATTCAGAATATTTGTCAATAGGCCCATGTGTCCAGCTTAAAGGTACCTATTTCTCAGTAACACTGTAATGATGGCTTTGAGGTACCCTAGTCTCCAGGTGGCTACCCTTAAAATGCCCTACTCATAACAAGTCGCTTCATACTCGCATGAAGAGACCTGTTGCCCTGAAGCTTTATCACAGTGTAAGAGACTATCTCATTTCAAGAACCTAAAATCAAACTTTATTTTTAGTCCTAACCACGTCAGAACTGTTAATGGTTCAACGTGGGCTATGCTGAATTTATTTTTTCAACTGCCTCTCAAGAAAAGGCTTATAGAAATAGAAAAATAGTAAGGAAGAGTTTTAACCTACTTAAGAAAAATTGTTTTTAGGACTTTAGGAAATTATATGAATTATTTGGATGTAAATTGTATTGCTAATTATTAATGAGCCATCTATTCATTATAACAAGCTCAGCAGAACTACTCTGGGAGCAGCTAGTCTGAAAAAAAAAAAATATATATATATATATATATACACATACATACATACATACATATATGCAATATAAAACTATATTTCCATTCAATTATTCTATAATCAGAGCTCTCTACTAATTCAAATGGACTTTTCTCTCAGTTAGATTGAATGATGGCATTTTGGTAGTTCATGTACCAGTAGCTGGTACAGAAAACTGGTCTCTCCCTTGCCAGCATTTCAACCATGTGCCAGAAATTTAGAAATGAAGATTATTTCTTTAAATAGAATATGCCTTCAGGGACATTTGGCTTCCCATGGAGAAATGATGGGGCCTCAACTTTTTAGCTAGTATATAAAGGTTTCAGTGAATTATTTGATATTCAGAAAAGAACCTAAAAGAAATGTGATGTCTAAAAGACTATAAATCTGTTTCCAGTTTACAGAAAGCATTAAAGAGGGACCATTTGTGTTGTTATATTTGTGGTTTTAGTCTTAAGTAAAATTCCAAGACCATCCTTCTCCAATCTCACTGTGAGAACTAGGTTTATATAGATGGCAGATTCTAGTCAGAGTCCCCTCTGGCAGTAACTCTTCCCTCAGGCTCCACTCAGGGTGTAAACACTCAAAATATGTGCCCCAAATGCCAACCAGACTGTCCCACTGTCATCTCTTGGACATAAAGTGACAGAGTGATGAGAGTTCCACTTAGGTGTCTCTGCTGGTTGCTACCTCAGATTGAGTTATATACATTTCAAAAGTAGAATATCATAGGGAAACTATAGCTCTTCCTCAATTTGTGACGGGCTTACATCCCAATAAACCCATCATAAGTTGAAAGTATTTTAAGTTGAAAATGCATTTAATACACCTAACTTACTGAACATCACAGCTTAGCCTAGCCTTCCTTAAATGTGCTCAGAACATTTTAATTAGCTTACAGTTGGGCAATATTTATGTAACATGAAGCCTGTTAGAATAAAGTGCTGAATATTTCATGTAATTGAATATGTCAGTGAAAGTGAAAAACAGACTGGTTGTGTGGGTACAGAAGAGTTGTAAGCAAATGGTTATTTACCCTCAAAATCATGTGACCAACAGAGCTGCAGCTCACAGCACTGCCCAGCCTCACAAGAGAGCTTCTATCCCATATCGCTAGCCCAGGAAAAGATCAAAGTATGGTTTCTGCTGAATGCATCTTGCTTTTGCACCATCATCAAGTTGAAAATGTCAAACCCTTGTAACTCAAGAACCATCTGTATACCTGAGGGCAAAAGGATTAGAGAAAGGTTGAGGTTAACATTTAGTTACCTAGTAGGCAGTCTGCGATATGCAAGGTGCTGGAAAGTTCTGGCTTCCTGCCTCACCTGTCTGCCACTGTGCCTGTTGTTCCTACCAATGGTATCACTGCTTTGGATTAACATCCTGACTCTTTCTAAGTCCCTGTTACATGCAGATGTGTTATGGGGACTGTAGAAGTAATTGACAACTTTCCCTAGGAAATAAGAAAAGTCCAGGTCATAGGAACAAAGTGATGCAGAAGGAAGGATAGGAGTGGAAGATGAGTGTCTCTAAAAGTAAGAAGAGCTCTCCTATGCAGATTAGGAAAGGCCAGAGTAGCAGAAAATAAAAAAGCAGCAATTCTAAAGGGAAGATGAATATGTACCAGTGTCTACTGTATTCTTTGTCATACATGTTATTCTATTTCATCTTCACAACAGCTTTAGAGACAGGAATCATTATTATCATCCTCCCCATTTTGCAGAGGAGGAAACTTATCCAAATTAACACAGCTAATAAGGACAGAGCCAAAAGTTGAACCCAAGGAATCTGGCTCTTATCTTCTGTGATTTGCCACACTCAACTTAGATACATAACAGGTGCTCATATAAATAGTTCAACCAGTGATAAACAAAATAGGTGAAGAGGTGACATTCTTATAAGATTCTTGGGAGCATTAAAGGTCTTGAGAACTTTGTTTGGAAGACTTCAGAAGATGAAGAAAGGGTTTCCTCTGATTCCCCTCAAGGTAAGAGTTTGTTCATTTTTGGATACCATAAGGCAGACATAAGCATCTTACATAGGCTTACAATAGTCTTCTACCTATGGATAGGACTAGTCTTATTGTCGGAGAAGGCAATGGCACCCCACTCCGGTACTCTTGCCTGGAGAATCCCATGGACGGAGGAGCCTGGTGGGCTGCAGTCCATGGGGTCGCTAAGAGTCGGGCACGACTGAGCGACTTCACATTCACTTTCCACTTTCATGCATTGGAGAAGGCAATGGCAACCCACTCCAGTGTTCTTGCCTGGAGAATCCCAGATACAGAGGAGCCTAGTGGGCTGCCATCTCTGGGGTCACACAGAGTCGGACACGACTGAAGTGACTTAGCAGCAGCAGCAGTCTTATTGTAGATTGACAACAGTCTCCAAACAAAATATGTCCTTTCCCTTCGGTGTTTTATGCTCACTGTCATGTGACTTTATAACTTGTTCTTAATGACCCATGGCAATGGAGACCATTTGTGATGGGGGAGCCCCAAAGGAATTAATGATTCACAGAGCATTCTATTGGGTCTTGCAATAGTGTTAGCCATAGACAGTGATTATTATATGTAATATCTAGGTGGGAAGAGGAGAAACAGAACCTCTGTGTGTGTGCATATACATGTGTACATAAACATGCATATATGTAGATATACATATTTGTTGTCATTCAGTCACTAAATTGTGTCCAACTCTTTGCAACCCATAAATTGCAGTATTCCAGGCTCCTCTGTCCTCCACTATCTCCCAGAGTTGGCCCAAATTCACATCCATTGCATCAGTGATGCTATCTAACCATCTCATCCTCTGCCACCCACTTCTCCTTTTGCCCTCAATCTTTCACAGCATCAGGGTCTTTTCCAACAAATTGGCTCTTCGCATCAGGTGGCCAAAGTGTTGGAGTTTCAGCATCAGTCTTTCCAATAAATATTCAGGGTTGATTTTCTTTAGGATGGACTGGTTTGATTTCCTTGCATTCCAAAGGACTCTCAAAACTCTTCTCCAGCCCCACAGTATATATATATACGTTGCTGCTGCTGCTGCTAAGTCGCTTCAGTCGTGACCGACTCTGTGCGACCCCATAGACGGCAGCCCACCAGGCTCTGCCGTCCCTGGGATTCTCCAGGCAAGAACACTGGAGTGGGCTGCCATTTCCTTCTCCAGATATATATATATATATATATATATACA
>SJXQ01011511.1:0-14962 GCA_006408695.1 Aepyceros melampus | reverse complement strand
ACATCTTATGTATTATCATACTACATGATTTGCAGTTGGTTGAATCCATGAATGTGAAACTTCAGATATGGAGGGCCAACTGTAAAGTTATAAATGAATTTTCAGCTGTGCTTCAGGAGAGCCTAACCCCCACATTTTTCAAGGGTTAGCTGCATATAGGGAGAGGAAGAGAGAGAGTTTCAAGAAATTGCAATGTGATTGCAGGGATTGGCAAGTCCAAAAATTGTAGGATACACTCCTGCTGCTGCTGCTAAGTTGCTTCAGTCATGTCTGACTCTGTGCAACCCCATAGATGGCAGCTCACCACGCTCCCCTACCCCTGGGATTCTCCAGGCAAGAACACTGGAGTGGGCCGCCATTTCCTTCTCCAATGCATGCATGCATGCTAAGTCGCTTCAGTTGTGTCTGACTCTGTGCGACCCTATGGACAGCAGCCCACCAGGCTCCTCTGTCCACGGCATTCTCTAGGCAAGAATACTGAAGTGGGCTGCTATTTCCTTCTCCATAGGATACACTAGCAAACTGGAATCTCTTGGCAAGGAGTCTTGAGGCAGAATTCCTTCTTCCTCAGAGAAACTTTAGTTTTGCTCTTTCAACTAATTGGATGAGGCCCTCCCACATTATCAAGGGTAATCCTCTTTACTTAAAGTCAGCTTATTGTCGATATTAACCACATCTACAATATACCTTCACAGCAACGCCTAGTTTAGTGTTTGATTAAATAACTGGGTACTAGAGTCCAACAAAATTGACACATCAAACTAACCCAACACAGGACACCTAGGGGCAGTTACCAGGAAAGCTTAAAAATCAGTATCTGCTTATAAAGATTAAAAAAAAAAAAAAACTAGCCTCGAGTTCATTTGAACTACAAGAGAAGACATCTGTAAATTTAATAGGGCAGTGGATCTGATTTGAGAAAAAGTTAATATTTGTTAACTCCCTACTATATGCTTGGCCCTTAAGTCTTTATCTCAATTGCTCATTTGCAGTAGTAGCTGAGTGATAGACCATATTAACCCATTTTACTCAGGAGGAAACTGAAGCTCATGAAGGTTAAATAATTAGCCCAAAGACACAAAGTTAACATGGCAGAGCCAGGATACAACCCCAGGTGTGTATGAAGCCAAAACCACATTCTTTCTACAAAATAAAAAGCCTGCCCTCTCTACTTTGTCTTTCTAGAAGTAGAGAATAATTCTCAGGTATATATGTTCTTGTTTGGATAGCTTATTTTGTTTTTGTGTTTGCATTTGTTTTTGTTTTCAAATAAATCAGCAGTTCAGTTTTAAGGAGTCAAGAGCTGAGGTTTGGGTGAAGCAAATAAACTTGCCCAAGGACACACTTAAATCAACGTAGAATGTGAACCAGAGAAAAGGTCTCTTGCCAAGTAATGTAGGATTTTCCCCTACTATGCTTACCTTAAACTGCTCCTGTATTATCATGAATTCAGCCTGTCTTAAACCATAAGCCATTTGGGGTTTTCTTTTTTTAGCTCAAACCTAGATTATTTTCTATAGCAAATGCAGTTCTTCAAATCCTCTTTTTGGAAACTGCCTTAATATTACAGCAACTTGACTGAAAAAGCAACAATAAAAAATACAATATTAGCTATCCTTTTTTACTGTCCACTTATCTTTATCTGAAAGACTTCTGCAACAGGACACAATTGGTAATACTATAATAAATACAATAAATGTCATATGAAGGGAATGGTGAGATATGCATAATTAAGTCTGATTCCCTATCAGGGCGTCTTGCCATTGAAAAGTGTTTTTAAAAAAAATTTTTTTAATACAAAGAATTGCTTATATCTCTCTCCTGTGGATGTAAGTTGCTTTGAATATTAAGGAGAATCCCATTGCCCTTTATTCATTTTAAAAATATGTTGTTGTTCACCCCATAAATTATGTTCTACTCTTTGCAACCCAATGGACTGCAGCATGCCAGGCTTCCCTGTCTTTCACTATCTCCCGGAGTTTGCTCAAACTCATGTCCATGGAGTCAGTGGTGGCATCCAACCATCTCATCCTCTGTTGCCCCCTCTCCTCCTGCCCTCAACCTTTCCAAGCATCAGGATATTTTCCAATGAGTCTGCTGTTTGCATCAGGTGGCCAAAGTACTGGAACTTCAACTTCAGCATCATTCCTTCCAATGAATGTTCAGGGTTGATTTCCTTTAGGATTGACTGGTTTGATCTTGCTGTCCAAGGGACTCTCAAGAGTCTGCTCCGGCACCACAGTTTGAAACCATCAGTTCTTTGGTGCTCAGCATTCTTTGTGGTTCAACTCTCACATCTGTACATGACTACTGGAAAGACCATAGCTTTGACTATGAAGACCTTTGTCAGCAAAGTGATGTCTCCTTTTTAACACAGTCTAGGTTTGTCATAGCTTTTCTTCCAAGGAGCAAGCGTCTTTTAATTTCATGACTGCAGCCACCATCTACAGTGATTTTGGAACCCAAGAAAAGAAAATCTTCTACTGTTTCCATTTTTTCCCCATTTGCCATGAAGTAATGGGACCAGATGCCTTGATCTTTGTTTTCTGAATGTTGAGTTTTAAGCCAGCTTTTCACTCTCCTCTTTAACACTTTTCAAGAGGCTCTTTAGTTGCTCTTCACTTTCTACCATTAGAGTGGTATCATCTGCATATCTGAGGTTATTGGTATTTCTCTTGGCAGTCTTGATTCCAGCTTGTGATTCATCCAACTCAGCATTTCATATGACATACTCTGCATAGAAGATAAATAAGCAAAGTAACAATATACAGCCTTGACGCACTCCTTTCCCAATTTTGAACCAGTCCATTGTTCCATTTCCAGTTCTAACTGTTGCTTCTTGACCTATATACAGGTCTCTCAGGAGATCAGTCAGGTGGTCTGGTATTCCCACCTCTCTAGGAATTTTCCACAGTTTATTATGATCCACACAGTCAAAGGCTTAATGTAGTCAATGAAGTAGAAGTAGATTTTTTCTGGAATACCCTTGCTTTCTCTATGATCCAGTGAATGTTGGCAATTTGATCTCTGCTTCCTCTGCCTTTTCTAAATACAGCTTGAACATCTAAAGTTCTCAGTTTATATAGTGCTGAAGCATAGCGTGAAGGATTTTAGAGGATTACCTTGCTAGCATGTGAAATGAGCGAAATTGTGTGATAGTTTGTATGTTTTTTGGCACTGTCATTCTTTGGGATTGGAATGAAAACTGACCTTTCCCAGTCCTGTGGCCACTGCTGAGTTTTCCAAATTTGCTGGCATATTGAGTGCAGCATCATCTTTTAGGATTTGAAATAGCTCAACTGGAATTCCATCATCTCCACTAGCTTTGTTCGTAGTGATGCTTCCTAAGGCCCACTTGACTTCACATTCCAGGATGTCTGGCTCACACCATGGTGGTTATGTGGGTCATTAAGCCCTTTTTTATATAGTTCTTCTGTGTATTTTTTTTTAATTTAAATTTATTTATTTTAATTGGAGGCTAATTACTTTACAATATTGTATTGGTTCTGCCACACATTTTGCCACCTCTTCTTATTATCTTCTGCTTCTGTTAGGTCCATACCATTTCTGTCCTTTATTGTGCCCATCCTTCCATGAAATATTCCCTTGGTATCTCTAATTTCCTGAAGCAGTTTCTAGTTTTTCCCATTTCTGTTGTTTTCCTCTATTTCATTGTTCACTTAAGAAGGTTTTCTTCTCTCTCGTTGCTGTACTTTGGAACTCTGCATTCAGTTAGGTATATCTTTCCCTTTCTCCTTTGCCTTTCACTTCTTTTCTCAGCTATTTGTAAGACCTGCTCAGACAACCATTTTACCTTTTTGCATTTCTTTTTCTTTGGAGTGGTTTTGGTTACTGCCTCCTATACAGTGTTATAAACCTCTGTCCATAGTTCTTCAGGCACTCTGTCTACCAGATCTAATCCCTTGAATCTATTCATCACCTCCACTGAATTTTCATAAGGAATTTGATTTAGGTCATACCTGAATGGTCTAGTAGTTTTCCCTGCTTTGTTCAATTTAAGCAAGAATTTTGCAATAAGGAACTGATGATCTCAGCCACAATTATCTCTAGGTCTTGTTTTTGCTGACGTATAGACCTTCTCCATCTTCAGCTGCAAAAAATATAATTAATCTGATTTCAGTATTGACCATCTGGTGATGTCCATGTGTAGTTGTCTCTTGTGTTGTTGGAAGAAGGTGTTTGCTATGACCAGTGCTTTCTCTGGGCAAAACTCTGTTAGCCTTTGTCCTGCTTCATTTTGTACTCCAAGGCCAAATTTGCCTGTTACTCCCGGTATCTCTTGACTTCCAGCTTTTGCATTCTAATCCCCTATGATGAAAAAGACATATTTTTTGGTGTTAGTTCTAGAATGTCTTGTAGGCCTTCACAGAACCCTTCAACTTTAGCTTCTTCAACATTAGTGGTTGCTACATAGACTTGGATTACTGTGGTAATGAATGGTTTGCCTTGGAAATGAACCAAGTTCATGCTGTCATTTTTGAGACTGCCCCCAAGTACTGCATTTCAGACTCTCTTGTTGACTATGAGGGCTACTCCATTTCTTCTAATAGCTTCTTGCCCACAGTAGCAGATATAATGGTCATCTGAATTAAATTCACCCATTCCTGCCCATTTTAGTTCACTGATTCCTAAAATGTCGATGTTCACATCCCCTGCTCGACCGCATCCAATTTACCTTGATTCCTATGCAGTGTTGTTCTTTACAACATCGGACTTTACTTTCACCACCAGACACATCCACAACCAAGCCTCATTTCCATTTTGACCCTGCCTCTTCGTTCTTTCTGGAGCTATTTCTCTGCTCTTCCCCACTAGCATATTGGACACCTCCTGACCTGGTGGGCTCATCTCCTGGTGTCATCTCCTCTTGCCTTTTCATACTGTTCATACTGTTCTTGAGGCAAGAATGCTGGAGTGGTTCACCATCCCCTTTTCTAGTGGACCACATTTTGTCAGAACTCTCCACCATGACCTGTCTGCCTTGAGTGGCCCTGCATGGCATGGCTCATAGCTTCATTGAGTTACACAAGGCTCTGATTCATGTGATCATTTTGGATAACTTTCTGTGATTGTAGTTTTCGTTCTGTAGCCGTGGGATTGTAGTTCTTGCTTCTTCTGTCTGTCCTCTGATGGACGAGGATAAGAGGCTTGCACAAGCTTTGTGATGAGAGGGATTGGCTGTGGCTGTGGGGAAAATTGGGTCTTTCTCTGGTGGGCAGGGCCATGCTCAGTAAATCTTTAATCCAATTTTCTGCTATTGGGTAGAGCTGTGCGCCCTCCTTGTTAGTTGTTTGGCCTGAGGTGACCTCCAAAAGGACTTGTGCCAACACACGCCTCCCAGGACTGCTACTGCCAGTGCCCCTGTCCCTGCATCAGCCCACTGCTGACCCATGCCTCCGCAGGAGACCCCCAAACACTCGCAGGCAGGTCTGGCTCAGTCTTCTGTGGGGTCACTGCTCCTTCCCTGGGTCTTGCTGTGCGCAGGGTTTGTTTGTGCCCTCCAAGAGTCTCCATTTCCCCAGTCCTGTGGAAGTCTTATAATCAAATCCCACTGTCCTTCAAAGTCAGATACCCAGGGGATTCCCAGTCCCTTTGCCAAATCCACAGGTTGGAAAGTCTTATGTGGGGCCCAGAACCTTCACAACAGTGAGAGAACTTCTTTGGTATTATCATTCTCCAGTTTATGGGTTGCCCACCTGGCAGGTATGGGATTTGATTTTAATGTGATCGCACACACCTACTGTCTCGTTGCAGCTTCTCCTTTGTCCCTGGACATGGCATATCTTTTTTTGGTGGGTTCCAACATCCTCCTGTCAAAGGTTTGTTCAGCAGCTACTTGCAATTTAGGTGTTCTTGCAGGAGAAGATGAGTGCACCTTTTAAAGATATAATGATATAATGATAAATACATTATCTCAAAGACATCATTACACATAAAAGAGCAGGAAGGTAGAGCCATCTAGTACATAATGAACTGAAATCTGAGTCTTTTATGCTCCAACTCGAGTCATTTCAGAGACCACATTAAGAGGTGGACTTACAAAAGAGGTAGTCTCGTTTTGTCAAGTAATATGGAAGGAGTTGTCAGTGGAGATGTTACTGTTACTGTTAATCACCTCAGTCATGTCCGACTCTGTGTGACCCCATAGACGGCAGCCCAGCAGGCTCCCCCGTCCCTGGGATTCTCCAGGCAAGAACACTGGAGTGGGTTGCCATTTCCTTCTCCAATGCATGAAAGTGAAAAGTGAAAGTGAAGTCGCTCAGTCATGTCCGGCTCCTAGCGACCCCATGGACTGCAGCCCACCAGGCTCCTCTGTCCATGGGATTTTCCAGGCAAGAGTACTGGAGTGGGGTGCCATTGCCTTCTCCGTCAGTGGAGATGGACAGTGTCCATTACAGACTTTCTTACAACAAGAAATGAAGAGGCATTCTAGAGAAAACCAGAAATCCTATATCGAGAGTTCAAGTAGAATGAAGCCAGGGGGTAGCCAGATGTGGAAGGTTCTGCCAGATGTTCTTGTTCAAGCCAATTTCACTGAACAAATTTCCTTTTTTTTCTTACATGATAGTATACATGTTTCAATGCCATTCTCCCAAATCATCTCCCAAATCATCAATTTCACTGACCAAATTTCCTCAGCTGGTGTCTTTCTTCAGATGCCATCTCAAAGACACCATCAGGTTTCTGACACTGTTTGTGACCACGAACAAGGTATTTAACCTTTGGCTCCTTACTTTTGTTGAGTTACATTATAGGAATTTTGAGAAAGAATAATACAGCATATTCAGATGTTGATGAATGTTCAGTGGCCATCTTTCCATTCTCTCTAGCACAGGGAGGAACAAGGATGTTTGATTTGACTCGGCAGAAATACATGCATTGATTTTGTTTAAGACAGCATTAAAATTGGTTTAAAAATCCTGGGTGAATAGCAACGGGTGATGTGGATTTTTTTCTTGGAAATCTACTGGATAGTGAAAAGAAGCCTCCATGGAATGAATATGTAGTTAGATGGAATAGAAGGAATAACACAGAGAAGACAAATGGATATACTTACATCCCCAAAGAAAGAAAGGGCACTCACACTGCCTATTTTTTTAAACTTTAATTTTATTTTAGCTGAAACTTTCTGCTTTCCTTCTCAGCTTTGACCTCGTAGCCATCGGTGGTATCTCTGTTGTCTTAATCTTTGACCGGTCACCTTTTCTACCTGAGAAGAGGACACTGTGGTTGCCTTGGAACCAGTTCATTGTGGTGGAGAAAGTGACCATGCAGAGAGTTATGTCAGACCCACCATCCTGTGATATCTCCAACTTTATCAGCCCAAACCCTATTGTGCTTCCCTCACCACTCACATCATTTGGAGGATCCTGTCCAGAGAGAGGAACTATTGTTCCTGAGCTGCAGGTGGGTACATGGACCTTGAGATTACAAAACTCATAGTACAGTAAGTTTCCAACATATGAATCTTCAACTTGCAACATTCCAAAGAGACAAACATGTGTTCACATAAGTTAGTTCACATGTCTGGCATATATTGTCACATCCTTTACAAGTTGTTGTGCTTTTGTGTAGTGTACTGTAAGATTTAAAACGTTTTTAACTTTTAAATTGCATTTTTAAAATTTATTTTTAATTGGAGGATCATTGCTTTACCATGTTGTATTGGTTTCTGCCATACATCAACATGAATCAGCCATAGGTATACATATGTCCCCTCCCTCTTAAACCTCCCAGAAAATGTTTTATTTTTTGTATTTTTATATATTATTTGTGTGAAGAATATAAACCTTTTACATTACAGTACTATATAGTTGATTACGTTAGTTGGGTACCTACACTAACTTTGCTGGACTTAGGAACAAATTGGACTTACGAATACTCTCTTGGAATAGAACTCATTTGTATGTAGGGGACTTGCTGTATCCATGGGGTGGTAAACAGTCAATAATGACTAGCTTCCTTTTCCTGGTACTCCTGCCAGCCCTGTAATGTGCTGCCCTTCATTTTTCAAAAGAAGCTTTCAAATGTAATCTCTCTGGCACACATTTGCAAGGTGATTGGCCAGGGCTATAATGCTCCATCTCTGGCCATGGAACAAAGCAAGATGAACTAGTTATCATGAGGATTAGAACCCAAACCTTGACCTGATGAGACTGTGCTCGAAAGAACAAAGCTCACCGGCTCCATAGTGATAACAGTATAATCAATGAGGTGGGACCATTTATGATTCTGAAATTAAACTCCTTAAATCTAGTTTTCTTCCACTGTCTAGTTTATGTCTGCTGTCATTGTTCTTAGAAGTCATGACAACTCCCCTTGTTTAGCTCTGTTTTAGTAAAGGTAGCTGTCAAGTCTATACATTTTACCTGAAACTTTTGCTTTTTACGTGTTCAAGCTTTATAGTCAGAGAGGACATATTTTTGAAGCCTCATATTTTAGGACTCCTAAGTGTTTTTCTTTATTGAGCATTCAGTATTTTCATTTCAGTTCTAAGTCATTCAAACAAACACAGTACAATTTTCTCACTATATTACAGAAACATTTTAATGATAGTTTAATGTTAATATTATAATGATAGTTTAATGTCCACCAAAATGAACTCATAAATCACATCCAGAATTCAAGTATACTCAAGAAGAGGTAAATGGACAGTCAAAGATTGAATTGGTTTTTCTTCCCTTACAACATCCCCAACAGCTGTTAGCAAAGCCCTCAGGAAAGGCTGACAAAAAATAATACTCTACACAGAAGAGTCCGAAGAGTTGGCACTCTTGTCTTTTCCATTGTTTTCCTATGGAAAGGAAGAAAAAAACTATATAGTGTTTAATGAGTACATTGGACTTCTACATCAATCCTCTCACGATGTCATTAGGAAGCATGGGTCTTCCTCAAAAGAACAGCTTTCCAGCTGCTCTAGGATTGCATGATTCCTTATGGAAATGAAATACCAAGGTGGTGACTATCACGCTATCCTGTTGTGCTTCAGCCACCATCTAAGAAGACAGAGCCAGTGGACCGCTTTGACATCAAATACCTAATGTAGAGGAAGAAAAATTGGACAAGGAGTAGACAAAAGGGATGTGTGCCCTCAGAAAGAAAGGAATGATCAGAAATCCCCAACAATATGAGATAGAATATGTTTAACAATCAGTTCTACTCTGCACCAGCCTGGGAAGGAAGCAGGTACAAGGTCCTGAGCTAAAAACGAATAAAGGCACAAAAATATCCACACTATCCATCCATCCATGATAAGTCACTTCAGTTGTGTCCAACACTGCAACTCCGTGGACTGGAGCCTGCCAGGCTCCACTGTCCATCCGATTCTCCAGGCAAGAATACTGGAGCAGGTTGCCATTTCTTTCTCCAGGGGATCTTCCCAACCCAGAGATTGAACCCGTGTCTCCTACGTCTCCTACACCGGCAGCTGGCTTCTCCACCACTAGTGCCACCTGGAAGCCCATGTCCCCTTCAATGTGTTAAATAGGATGGGCCCTTTGTTCAGCTGTATTTGGAAAGTTGAAAGTCACAGAATACGAGATGCAGTTTCAGTGACCACTTTTGGTTGCTTAACACCATCTGTGCTAATAAACAATAAGTAATAGTAATTAATGAAAGAAGCCAAGTGTTATTTTCACTCTGGGACCTATGTTTGTAAAAGATTTGCAGAGGAGTTAATGGGAGTTATTTGCTTCTCAGTCACAGGTGCCAGCTTGGAAAAGCTTGTTCCCAGTTCTTGGTACACCCAAGACACAGAGAAATGTGTAAGCAAAATTAGATTAAAAAGTTGGCCCTCGGGGTCATTGCAAAGCTCAAGAGAAGACAAGTTTCATGGCATTAGGAAAGATTAGTTCTAGGGACACCATAGTCTCTGTCATAAAATATCACTTGCCGGGCCTACTTCCAGAATCCTTCCTTGTAGAGAGCCTAACCTGAATACGGGCTCCAATAATGGTTTGTGATAGATGACTTCACACACCAAACAAGCTTTTGTGTCTGAATAGATGGAACCCATGCCACTGAAATCCTTGACATTCACAGGGTGATCTCCTAACTCCTACCAAGAAATTTTTGAAACACTGTTGGAAAACCAAGTGGTTATTTTCCTAGTCTTTCCTGGCAGGGGAAAAAAAAAGGAGAACTGTCCTCAGGATAGACTGGATGTCTTGTCCTCATGCAGATTTAGTGCAAAATGTAAACCTGTGTTCATATAGCCTCACAAAGATTCTAGAATAAATGCCTTGATGTCCATAATCCGTTTAATCCTTTGGCACGCTTCTAGGACAAAAGCGTGCAGTGTCCTTGTCTCCCTGTGCACTGATAAGGGCCAATTTGACTTTCTTTCTTTCAGGTTGTACAGGAGGAGATCATCATTCCTTCCAGTTTTGTGAGGCTGAGTTACCTAAGCAGCCGCACCCCCGGATACAAAACCCTATTACGGATCCTTCTAACACATTCAACCATTCCTGTGGGGATGATAAAAGTACACCTCACAGTGGCTGTGGAAGGGCGACTCACACAGAAGTGGTTTCCTGCTGCAGTTAATCTTGTCTACACGTTTGCTTGGAACAAGACGGACATCTATGGACAGAAAGTTTGGGGCCTGGCAGAGGCTTTGGGTATGTTGAAATCATTCTGTGTAAATAGCAGTGTTGTGTTCACAAAACAGAAAGTACTATCTGCCTGTTAATTTGTATTTAGAATAATTATGGGTTTTCTTCTGTTTGAAGGATCTAAGGCACTTTTTCATTTAAACACTCCCTCTGGGCCTGTTGAGAGTTTCCTTTTGACACATTTTCGCTTCAAAATGATTTTAGTTCTCCTTTCACGATGGCTGCATACCAATGGAATCACAATATTTGACTTGTAACTGTCTCCAAAGCTGAATATTGCCTTCTAACTATGACCTTTGAGGGGGCGTTCTTTGGGTCTTGTTTCTGTATTTGACATTTAGACTACCATTTCCACTTAGAAAATACAAAATTTTAACTTAGAGTATTCTCCATTTACTGTCTTTTATGTCTAGGATGGTTAGACTCCATTAACTTGTTACTGTGGTTGGTTAAATAAAAAAATCATCCTGCCTTCCTAGTCCTTTTGACTTTAGAACCTAGCATCTTACAGGTTGCAGAGACCTTAAACAGTCCTTTGGATCTGTGGTTTTCAGATATTTAATGCCTTCAGCCACACAGCGTTTTTTTGAAAATGAGACTCAGATTTGCAACCTTTTATTTTGCCAAGTAGGAGTATTTTTAGAAGGAAAAAAAAAAAAACCTGCCATCTACTATTGCCTACCACTATAATAATTTCATAAAGAAGGGATAACTTCCTTAACATAAAAAAAAGGAATAGTCTGTCTTAAGAAATGATACTCAGAGAGACAGACAGATAGGCAGACAGACACCAATGTCTGTTTCTCTTAGTCTGTAAAAGACAGTGAAAACTTCCTGAGAGACCCGTCAGGTCTTGGGAACCGCAGTTGGGATCCATTGATTCTTGTGCCTTCAGGCAGTAGCTCATGGTAACCACCCTTTGACAGATGAGAAGACTATTTTTAAAGTCCAGAGGAGATGTTTTCATATTCTCCCTTGGAAGTGTCTGTCATGGTATGAGTCCCATATAAGTGACCTATATTTCTTAAACTACCGTGTGTCAATTTCCTCTTTCTTTCCAGAGGGAACCAGAGAGAGGGGGGATAAAAGACTGGTGAGTCTTCTTTGCCCAAGAGATCCTCACATATTTAAATAATTAACTCATCTCTGTTGGGCTTTTTTAGAATGCAGGGACCATGGAATGCTTCAGATTTCCTCAGTTAGTGGAGAATTATTGTAAAGACATAGGGGAACGTAAAGAAAGAACCAGAAAAGGCATCAGCAGCCTCAAAGGCAAACTTCATCAAATTGCAGGCTTGCTCTGGATACACTGCAGTCCTAGAAGGTCAGCATCTGCTCTATCAAGTGAGCAACAGCTCTTGTCTCCCTGCAGCGAGAGTCCACTGCTTCCCACCATGGTGACGCAGCCATGCTGATGACGGAGCTCATCACCTCTCCTGTGGTACTAACTACCCTCGTTTTCTCTGGGCTCTTGCCAACTCCACAATCTGGTTTCTTGCTCTGTATTTTCCATTCAGATCCCTCTTAGAATTTCAGGTTTCATCAGCCAGTCTCTACCATTAGGCTGACTACTAGCGAGGTCATTGGCCCGCCTGTGGAGTCCTGCTCAGTCTCTAGTCCAGTGAATGTGTGGTGAACAAAATTCTGGAGCCAGACTCCCTCCCTGTATTCAAATCATCCTTCTCTACTTACTAGCTATGCAACATTGGGTAAATTAATCTCCAAGTGCAGTTTCTCCATATATTAAATGGATATTATGAAGAGAATGTTACTCCCAAGTTATTATGATGTGAGGATTAAATGAGGTGAGTGAGTGCTGGTTGCTGGTATGGTTTTGTCAGTTTTGCTATGGTCAGCATATTGGAATCACAAGGTATAAAGCATGGCACCTATGCATGTGTCTGTTGCCTGAGCTTCTCTAATAAGGGGCTTGTTATTATGGGTTTAATAGGTAGGTGCAGGTGGCACTTGTAGTAAAGAACCTGCCTGCCATTGCAGGAGATGTAAGAGACATGAGTTTGATCCCTGGGTCAGGAAGATCCCCTGGAGGTGGGCATAGCAACTCACTCCAGTCCTCTTGCCTGGGACCATGGCCAGAGGACCCTGGTGGGCTACAGTCCATGGAGTCACAAAGAGTCAGACAACTGAAACAACTTTACATGCACACACTGTGTTAATTATTCTCCTTTTGCCTTCCTTCACATACACACACACACACACATATACAGAGTCTGTTCTCTGCCCTTTTCTGTGCTTTGAAAGACTGCCTTCTATGGATCAAATTGTCTGGATTCCTTTACTCTCTGGCTTCCCTTTTGATTTGGTCAGTGGATGGCACCATCAGGAGCCAGCAGAGTGGAAGGAGGAAGGTGGTCAGGGTACCCTTCTCCCTGCTTCACTGCACTGCTGGCAGTGACTGCACTGGAAGATGGCAGCTCCTGTTGAGGAGCCCCTCCTCCAAATCCCCACGCTCTCTCTGGATCACTCCTTCCCTTAACCCCTCTCTGAAAGCCCAGACCGCTTCCCACTGTTGCCAGTCCCTGGCTAGGTCACGATCCTTGTTAATTCCCTTCACCCCGCTCACGCCTCTGTAAATAGCCCCTTCATTCAACTCTTTGAACACTTCTGAGTGTGATATCTGACTCCAGCTGGACCCTGGCTGATGCATACTCAAAGCCTCATATTCCCCTCTCCAGAATGTGATCCTAAAGCCTTTTATTCACCTCCTGCATGTGTGCTAAGTCGCTTCAGTCATGTCTGACTCTGTGACCCTATGGACCGTTGCCCACCAGACTCCTTGTCCATGAGATTCCCCAGGCGAGAATACTGGACTGGGTTGCCATGCCCTCCTCCAGGGGATCTTTCCGACCCTGGGACTAAACTCGGGTCTCCCACATTGGCAGGCAGATTCTTTACCACTAGTGCCACCTGGGAAGCCCCTTTGCTTCACTAGAATAATCTTAAATTCCTCTAACTTTTCTCCATAGGGCTTTGTTTCCCAATCCAAATCCCCACGCTCTCTCTGGATCACTCCTTCCCTTAACCCCTCTCTGAAAGCCCAGACCGCTTCCCACTGTTGCCAGTCCCTGGCTAGGTCACGATCCTTGTTAATTCCCTTCACCCCGCTCACGCCTCTGTAAATAGCCCCTTCATTCAACTCTTTGAACACTTCTGAGTGTGATATCTGACTCCAGCTGGAACCCTGGCTGATGCATACTCAAAGCCTCATATTCCCCTCTCCAGAATGTGATCCTAAAGCCTTTTATTCACCTCCTGCATGTGTGCTAAGTCGCTTCAGTCATGTCTGACTCTGTGACCCTATGGACCGTTGCCCACCAGACTCCTTGTCCATGAGATTCCCCAGGCGAGAATACTGGACTGGGTTGCCATGCCCTCCTCCAGGGGATCTTTCCGACCCTGGGACTAAACTCGGGTCTCCCACATTGGCAGGCAGATTCTTTACCACTAGTGCCACCTGGGAAGCCCCTTTGCTTCACTAGAATAATCTTAAATTCCTCTAACTTTTCTCCATAGGGCTTTGTTTCCCAATTCTTTATGACTTTCCTCAAAATCCTTGCCAGGTTGTTAGATTTCAGGGGTTTTGTTTTGTTTTGCTTTACTTTTTTCTTAAGTCATAACACAGCAATTTATTCAGTACTCTGATGAAGAGCTGAACAAGACAGTACCTAGCAGAAATTCCTTGCTAGGGTTCACATAAATGCAGCTCAGCCTGACTTTTTAAAAAAGTAACAGCTTTATCGACATATAATTCACATACCATAAAGTTTACTCATTTAAAGCATGCAATTCAGTGAGTTTTAGTATTATCACAAGTTTGTACAACCATCACCAACATCTAATTCCAGAACATTTTCAGCAGCACATCACAAAGTAGCCCTAAACACATTAGCAGTCACTCTTCACTTCTCCGTCCCCTCCAGACCCTGGCAACCACCAGTCTCCTTTCTGTCTCTATGAATTTACCTATTCTGGGTATTTCAAACAAATGCAGTCATAAATATGTGTCTTTTGTATCTGGCTTCTTTCAGTTGACATGTTTCCAAAGTTCATCTATGTCATAACAGGTGTTAGTCCTTCGTTCCTTTTTATGACTGAATACTCTTCCATTGCATGGATATACCACATTTGTTTGTCCAGTCATCAACTGGTTGACATGTGGGTTGTTTCCATCTTTTGACTATTGTGAATAATGCTGCTATTAACATTTTTATACAAATATTGGTGTCAATACCTATTTTTAATTCTTTTGGGAATATACCTAGGAATAGAATTGTTAGGTCACATGGTAATTCTGTTTGACTTGTTCT
>SJXQ01011510.1:0-34446 GCA_006408695.1 Aepyceros melampus | reverse complement strand
TAATAGCCAGGACATGGAAGCAACCTAGATGTCCATCAGCAGATGAATGGATAAGAAAGCTGTGGTACATATACACAATGGAGTATTACTCAGCTATTAAAAAGAATACATTTGAATCAGTTTTAATGAGGTGGATGACGCTGGAGCCGATTATACAGAGTGAAGTAAGTCAGAAAGAAAAACAGCAATACAGTATACTTACACATATATATAGAATTTAGAATGATGGTAATGATAAACCTGTGCGCAAGACAGCAAAAGAGACACAGATGTATAGAATGGCCTTTTGGACTCTGTAGGAGAGGGAGAGGGTGGGATGGGTTGGCAGAGTGGCAGTGTAACATGTGTGATATCATAAGTGAAATGAATCGCCAGTCCAGGTTTGATGCAGGATGCAGCATGCTTGGAACTGATGCACGGGGATAATCCAGAGAGAGGGTGTGGGGCGGGAGCAGGGAGGTGGGGGTCGGGATTGGGAGTTCATGTACACTCGTGGCTGATTCATGTCGATGTGTAGCAAAACGAATACAGTATTGTAAAGCAAAACAAACTAAAAAAAAAGTAATTAAAAAAATAAAATGGAAAAAAAAAAGTTCACTAAATAGTCTGTGAAAAAGAATTAGTTTATTGTGTGAGAGCTAATACCAGAAAACAGAGCATCATCTCGTTTCCTCTCAGTTGGGGATGTGCACCATGGGTGACTCAAACTTTTGACTGCTCTGCACATGTCTACAAATGACTGTGTAAGCACCATGAGTATTGATTTTGGAGTTACAAATACATTTTAGAGTGTAGGTCAATTCATAAATATAAAATTGGTGAATAATATGGATTGACTGCAAATCTATTCTATCTCTCCGTAAGTGGAAGTCAACTCTAACTTTTATAATTTTGTATTTACATTTAGGTCTTTAGACTGAATTTTCAATGTTGTGACTTTATTCTTTTCTATAGAGAGTTAGTTGACTCAACACCTTATCATGAAGAACCATCTTTGATAGACATTTCAAGTTATTCTCTAATTTCTTTATCTCTTTTTTTCCTTTAGTAGTAAGAGCTTTATTTTTACTTGAATATATAGCTGGTTAGAGTAAGACTACATTTTGCAGTCTTTGGATTAAAATTCTTTAGATATTTACTTAAAGTAACATGCAGCCATCTTCATCCATTCCTCTTTTGTGTTGGTAGAAATGGGCATGTGTTCTTGGAGCTTTAGCATCTGTCTTAGCATAAGTGAGAAGCATGTGCTGAGCACACCAGAGCAGCAAGATATTAATAGAAAAGCCTGAGTCTCTCCTAATTTGATGAAGATCCTGTGTACATTTTTTTTACTAAGTTCATTTTATGTGTAAGAATAATTAGATAATTAAATTTTATCTTATTAAAGCCACTGTTGTTTTGGGTTTTGTCACTTGCAGCCAAACCTAAGCTGACACTCTATCCTGTATGTAATGAGTAAAACAAAACAAAACAAAAATGCTATTATATTAAACTCTACTCTCTCTCTCTCTCTCTCTCTCTATATATATATATATATATATAGAGAGAGAGAGAGAGAGAGAGTGTAGTTCCTTAACCTACTATATTATTACATTCATAATTCTGTTTCTTCACAATCTGATACTGTTCAAGAGCCTCTATACTTTCAGCATACTTTTTTAAAAATCTAGGATAAATTTCACATGATATTCTTTCTCAATATGTCTTTGACTAGACTTGTGAATTTTACTTTCATAAACGTTGGAATCAATGTAACTAATTTTTAGAAGAATTGAAGGATGTATATTCTTATATCAGGAAACCATATGTTCACCTAACAGAGAGATGAGATTTTGATTAGATTACATCAGATTGATAAATTCAATTACAATAAATTGACAGCTTCACAATTTAAATTCTTCCTACTCAATAAATGTACTTCTTTGTTGGAGCCTTATTTTTGCCCTTAAGTAAAGTTTTATAAATTTCTTTTTTAAAATTTTAATCTTGATTTGGAGTATAACCGATTCACAGCATTGTGATAGGGACAGCAAAGAGACTCAACCATATCTATCTATCTATCTATCTATCTATATATATAGATATAGATATGTATTCATTCTTCCCCACACTCCTCTCCCATCTAGGCTGCAACTTAAAATAGAACAGAGTTACCTGTGTTATATAGTATGTCCTTGTTGGTTATCCATTTTAAATATAGCAGTGTATACCTGTCCATCCTAAACTCCCTATATCTTATTGATTTCTTTATGTAAATCTTACACAATTCTTATCAGGTTTCCTAGGTATTCTTTAACTTCAACTGAGGTTGACCAGGGAATGCTTTTCCCACGATTTTTTCTATTTGTTTTCTAATTGTGTATTCATGAAATATAAGGCAGCTATCAGTTTCTGTGTGTGGAGTATGTATCCAGGAATCGTACTCAGTTTTCTTATTTAACCTAGTTGTTTTCCATATGTTTCAAATACAAATAATGACCACCTTGTTTCTTACTTTCAAATATTTACCTTTTACTTGTTGGAGTTAGAACATTAATTGGGATTTCCTATTGATACTTTCAGAGCACTGTGCCCTGAACTAAGTGGTTAGTATAAATTATTTGGCTTTAATCTCAACACATATACCTGAAATTATGATTTTCTTTTACAAATGAAGAAATAGTAGAGACTTGCTCAGGAGAAGATATTTTACATGTGGCACAGCAAGCATGTGAGGGTGGAATTTTAACAACTGCATTTGAAGCGTTAGCATAAAAGTGTTCACTTTAATGGATCTGTGTGAAGGTTTCTCTCTGTATCTGGAAATTGTAGCAAATAAAATGCTTAACTTCAATACATTTCTCTACATTCCTTTTTTTTGTTTTTATAAAGTGTTTAAATGAGCCAAAGATTTCCACTGATTATTGTGCATTTGATGGGTATAACAGGTTATCTTTTGATTTACATTTTTTGATATCTGGTGACTACTTGTTCATAGTCTGCTTATCTTTTTGAATCCTTCCTTCTGTGAGTTTCCAGTTTATCTATTTGGCCTACTTTTTCTAGTTGGGTGTTCTGTTAATGCCAATTTATATGTTTTTTCTCAACAGTGAATTCTTGTTTGTTTTAGATATTGCAAATATCTTTTTACAAGTTCTAACCTGGCTCTTAAATTTATTTTTAGCAGTGGTTCTCAAATCTTTGGTCACACATTTGCTTTATAGTCTAAAAAATTATTCAGAACCAAAAATATTTTGTTTATGTGTTTTCTATTTTATTAATGTATACTTAACATATTATAAATTTAAATGGGAATTTTTAATATTATTTGCTTAGTAATTCATTAAAAATTATATATTAGCATTTTAATGAAAAGTAACTATCTTCTAGACAGAGAACAATTATCAGGAGTAACATTGTTTTATATTTTTGAAATTTTAAAAATACTTGGCTTATTAAAGGCTAGATTCTTTGATCTTACTTTGGATTCAATATGTTGTCATATATCAATTTAATTGAAGTATCTGAGGAAATACTGGCTTCACACAGGTACATGGTTGCAAAAAGGTGGAGTACTTGCATAGTATTTTCAGGTAATTACTATATAAATTTAAATGGGAATTTTTAATATTATTTGCTTAGTAATTCATTAAAAATTATATATTAGCATTTTAATGAAAAGTAACTATCTTCTAGACAGAGAACAATTATCAGGAGTAACATTGTTTTATATTTTTGAAATTTTAAAAATACTTGGCTTATTAAAGGCTAGATTCTTTGATCTTACTTTGGATTCAATATGTTGTCATATATCAATTTAATTGAAGTATCTGAGGAAATACTGGCTTCACACAGGTACATGGTTGCAAAAAGGTGGAGTACTTGCATAGTATTTTCAGGTAATTACTGATATTACTTTTGATACTATACCAAAACTTGACAATGTAGTTTCATAAAGGTTCAGTTCAGTTCAGTAGCTCAGTCATGTCGACTCTTTGCGACCCCATGAATCGCAGTACGCCAGGCCTCCCTGTCATCACCAACTCCTGGAGTTCACTCAGACTCACGTCCATTGAGTCCGTGATGCCATCCAGCCATCTCATCCTTGGTTGTCCCCTTCTCCTCCTGCCCCCAATCCCTCCCAGCATCAGGGTCTTTTCCAACGAGTCAGCTCTTTGCATAAGGTGGCCAAAGTACTGGAGCTTCAGCTTTAGCATCATTCTTTCCAAAGAAATCCCAGGGTTGATCACCTTCAGAATGGACTGGTTGGATTTCCTTGCAGTCATAAAGGTTAGTTGTATGAAATTATACTGAAGAATGATTTATGCTCTAGTTTATTAAAATTCATTGATTTATCTTTTAATTAGAATTGATATTTTACCCAATGCATGATTTTGTGACAGTTGATCACTTGCAAAATATTAGTACACTGAAAAATGTAGGCTTTCTAGGTGTTGATCTGTTCATTTTAAAATATCCAAAATTGATTTGTTACTCTCACTACCAGTCTCCCCTGGTGGCTCAGACGGTGAAGGATCTGCATGAAATACAGGTTTCCTCATTTGAGAAGATCCCCTGGAGTAGGAAATGGCAACCCATTCCAGTATTCTTGCCTGGAAATTCCATGGACAGAGGAGCCTGGTGAGGTATAGTCTATGGCATTGTAAAGAGTCAGATACGACTGAGCAGGCACGTAAACATGAAACCAGTCTTGTCGGATTATATATATAACTTGTCAGATTATATACATATATATATATATATATATATATGTTATATATTTAACTTTTGCTTGAAATCCTGTATTGGTAACAGATACTGTTGTTTTTCTTGAAGTGAAGGCTCACTTGGTTTACTTTTGAGTAGATGTCTACCTGATACTGAAGTCAGAATAACCATAGTTACTATTCAGTCTGGGGCCTCCCCAGTGGGTCAACAGTAAAGAATACATCTGTGATGCAGAAGACACATGAAAGCCAGATTCGATCCCTGGGTCAGGAAGACACCTTGGAGACAAAAATGGCAACCCACTCCAGTATTCTTGCCTGGAGAATCCCATGGACAGAGAAGCCTGGTGGGCTCCAGTCCATGCTGAATACTGGAATAATGGAAATCAATCTGCATGTGTTTCCTGGTGATACAGTGGGAGATCTTCCAGTTCTACATGTGAAGTCATCAATAGTCAATTTCCCACAATTATTCACAGAATGTGCTTAAAATAAGGTATTGTTTTAAGTACCTTTTTTGCATTGAGTCAGATTAGTGCATTTAAATGATTATAATTACCAGTGATCTTGATTTATGGATTAAGTATAGGCATCTCTTAATCCATAAATCAAGATCACTGGTAATTATAATCATTTAAATGCACTAATCTAAGTATAGGCATCTCTGGAGAGGGCAATGGCACCCCACTCCAGTACTCTTGCCTGGAAAATCCCATGGACGGAGGAGCCTGGTGGGCTGCAGTCCATGGGGTCGCTAAGAGTCAGACATGACTGAGCGACTTCACTTTCACTTTTCACTTTCATGCATTGGAGAAGGAAATGGCAACCCACTCCGGTGTTCTTGCCTGGAGAATCCCAGGGACGGGGGAGCCTGGTGGGCTGCCGTCTATGGGGTCGCACAGAGTCGGACACGACTGAAGTGACTTAGCAGTAGCATAGGCATCTCTCATTCCCAAGAAGTAAAAGACCTGCCTCTAAGCTAAAGCTTAATTGCACCTTGAGAAATATGGAAGCATTTTTTATAATGCCTTTGTGAAGGTGATTGTGACTCAGAAGTCAGTAAATAATGCTGTTAAATGATGTAAATATATAATTATTTCTTTTGAATAGTAACTGTCAGGAGTTCAGATTTATATATAGTTAAATTCTAATCCTTGGAAAATACTTGTAAGATAGGACTTTTCATTTTCAATTTAGAGAGGGACAAATGTGAACAGGGGGACTGTGAAGCAGTTTATTTTCCACTAAGGAGATCATCAATGACCTTCACACTGCCCAAGGCAGGGCATTTTTGTTCATCCTTTTCTTACCAGATCATTCTGTGACAGTTGACAAATTTTAGACTAATTCAATGACACTCTCTTCCCCCTCAGCTTTTGTATGTTTTTAAAAATAATACTTGTCTCATAATTCCTTTTTAGTATTCTTTGTACCTTTAAGAAAAATCATCCTTTTAAGTTTCTGTATTCTTGTGGCCTCTGTCCCTGGCACTAGCCTCCTTTAATCTATGTCCTCTTCTTGTGTGGCCTCATTTGGAATACTCATGCTTGAACAGCTTGCTACTTACTGCTGGGTCTCATATCTATGTCTGCAGTCTAGAACAGCAGACTTCACCCAGCTGCTTTCTGAATATCTACATGTGATCATCCCTCTGCTGTCTCAGATTTCTCGTATATCAAACTGAAATTACTGTCCCATTCTCCACTTGCTTATCCCTTGTATTCCTTGTCTTGGTGAATGATGTAGAGATTCACCAGCTGCCCAAGAGAGAACATTGATAGTTATCCTGACATCCATCTCAACCAAATCTAGAGGGTCACCAAGCCATTTTGATTCTAAGTCTTAATCTCTTTACGTTCCACTGCTGCTGCTTTCCTGCTGCTAACCTTATCATCTAGAGTATTAGTAGTGATACTCATAATAATAGTGATATTTAGTGAACAATAACTGTGTTTGGAAAACTTTACATGTATTATTGCATCAAATTTCATGATAATTTATGATGTAGGTACTATTATTATTTCTGTTTTCCAAAAGAAAAAAGTGGAGCTTCAAAGAAGTTATGTACTTGGTCCAAGATCACACAAGTAAGTTTGCCAAGTAGGGACCCCATGGACTGTAGTCTACCAGGCTCCTCCATCTATGGCATTCTCCAGGCAAGAGTACTGGAGTGGGTTGGTATTTCCTTCTCCAGGGGATCTTCCTGATCCAGGGATTGAACCCTGGTCTCCCACATTGCAGGCAGACACTTTACACTCTGAGCCACCAGGGAAGCCCAATTCATGATATTCAGTTCAGTTCAGTCGCTCAGTCGTGTCCGACTCTGCCACCCCATGAATCGTAGCACACCAGGCCTCCAGGTCCATCACCCTCTCCCGGAGTTTACTCAAACTCACTTCCATCGAGTCGGAGATGCCATCCAGCCATCTCATCCTCTGTCATCCCGTTCTCCTCCTGCCCCCAATCCCTCCCAGCATCAGAGTCTTTCCCTATGAGTCAACTCTTTGCATGAGGTGGCCAAAGTACTGGAGTTTCAGCTTCAGCATCATTCCTTCCAAAGAACACCCAGGATCTAATACATTCCTAGCATTTACCATCTGGCATGTAATAATTGATAGGCAAGATATTTAAGGGTAATAATCATGTTTATTTTACATTTACCCCCCCCCAGGGCTAGTGTGCTACCACAAGGCACTAAAATATATTTTGAATGAATAAGTGATTGAGGTTATTTCAGACTTCATCTAGTTTAACTTATTTCCACATATGTTGATTACATTTTGTGACATGTTTTAAAGAATTAAAGTAGGTTTAAAGTAAAAAATTCTCTAAAATTTTAATTAGTAAACTTGTTCTTCTGCTTTGCTCTTCACTTCATTTTCAACAACCTCTTTCATAAGGAAAATGTAAATGTTAGTGCCAATCTAAAA
This sequence comes from Aepyceros melampus, assembly GCA_006408695.1. Taxonomy (NCBI): domain Eukaryota; kingdom Metazoa; phylum Chordata; class Mammalia; order Artiodactyla; family Bovidae; genus Aepyceros; species Aepyceros melampus. The sequence continues at coordinate 26,810 of SJXQ01011510.1, read as the reverse complement.
CAGTGCTAAAGCACTGATGAACTTGAATAAGTTAGGGGGAAATACAGAAGAGTCAAGGCAAAGGAACAGCAAATAAATATCACATGAGAAATTTATTGAAATTGTGGTATAGTTGAACTTTTATTCAAAAAAAGTTATGATGTTTTTAGGAGAAAATAATATTTTCTTTCAGAAGAAGGCTAGACTGCCTGGCAGTAAATCTAGGTTTCTTCCAGATTTTAGATTAGTTCTCTGAAAACCTTCTGATTTCTCGCAGGCAGAGAAATATAAGAGTGTATTAAGCAAAACAATAAATAAAATCACAGAAACAAATAAAATGTGTGTTCTGTATGCCTAGTACACAAAATGGAATAAATTTATAAAAGTTTTACTTTGTCATTATAAAATGGAATAGCAAGAAAATGATTGTTGACTTTAACGCTATTGAAAGATGCACAAATTTTCATCTTGAGGCCTGAAATTACCTTCAGGTTATGAGTTGTTGGCTGATATAATGTTTAAAATTCAGTTTGTAAAGAAAGCATTCTGACTGTGCATGTAGCCTCCAATTTGACAACAGATTACATCATTTCTTGTGATGTTACACCTAGGCTTTTCTACCCATTTTTAATAGTTGATATTATAAATCAACTATACTTCAATATCAATAATACTTGTTTTTGTGTACAACATAGTGATTTAATATTTTTGTAGATTAAAATTCATTTCAAATTAGTAGAAAAAATATTGGCTATATTCCCTGTGCTCTACAATATATCCTGCAGATTATTTATTTCATACATAGTAGTTTGTGTCTCTTAATCCCCTTCCCTTATCTTTCTCCTCACCCCTTTCCTCTTCCCACTTGTAACCACAAGTTTGTTCTCTGTATCTGTGAGTTCTGTTTCCATTTTATTTGTGGTTTTATTTTTTAGATTCCACATATAAGATATAATGTATAGTATTTGTCTTTCTCTGACATTTCACTAAGCAAAATACCCTCTATCTAGGTCCATCCATGTTGTTGCAAATGGCAAAATCTCTTTCTTTTTTATAGCTGAGTAATTTGTCATTGTGTGTGTGTACACACACACACAGACACACAGTATGCATCTTTTTACCATTCATTTTTTGATGAATGACATTTATATTGCATCTATATACTAGCTATTGGAAATAGTGCTGCTATGAGCATTGAGGGCTTCCCTAGTAGCTCAGCTGGTAAAGAATCTGCCTGCAATGCAGGAGACCCAGGTTCTATCATGGGTTGGGAAGATCCCCTAGAGAAGGGAAAAGCTACTCACTCTAGTATTCTGGCCTGGAGAATTCCATGGACTATTCCATGGGGTCACAGAGAGTCAGACATGACTGAGTGACTTTGACTTTCACACTTTTATTTCATGAGCATTGAGGTGAATATATCTTTTTGATAGTCCTTTTTGATTGCTGTATTTTAAACTATAAATTATTTTAAAATTGGCAGTTGTTTCAAGTTTTAACATAATTCCTGGAACCAGGCGCTTAATAACTGTTGAACTAAATTTCATATAAATGAAAATCCATTTTCACTGATATAAATTATCTGACCAAAATTGTGTTTAAACAGCAACTTAATCTTTATTATATGACTTATTGTATTAGTTTGCTAGAGCTGCCATAAAAATACCACAGATTGGATGACAGATTGATTTCTCACAATTCTGATTGGAAATCAAAAATTAAGTTGTTGGTAGGTTTAGTTTCTCCTTTAGTCTTTCTCTCTCTTTGACTTACACATGACTACCTTCTTACTGTGCCTTACTTTGCCATTTCTCTATGTATAGTTCCTTTTAAGGAGAGCAATCCTATTGAGTTAGGGTGATACCCTTATGACCTTATGTAACTTTTGGTAACCTCTTTAAAGGCTCTAATTCTAAATACAGTCACACTGGGGTTTAGTTTTTCCACATATGAATTTTTGAGGAGCTACAATTCCTCAATACAATAATAGTTACTAAAGTTTAATGCTTGTCTAAGTGGTAATAATGAGTCAAAAGAAAATGTGAACTTTTCCAAATTCCTGTGTTGAAAGAGTGAGTTGACTGTGTAAACATCCAAATATGTCACAATTTTTTCCTCAAGGATTTTCTAGCAGCATTCTAAATAAAATTGTCCCTCCAAAATAATAGATTTCTAAGGGAAAGACATGGTGTAATTCATCATCTTTAACATGAGGAAAGTCATAATGAAAGCCATTCTCTAATTCAGTCATAGCATTTGCCAAACTCTTCAAACCCTCTCAAAACTCTTTGCTACTGTCTCTGCTGGAATGTTTATCTTTCCGTTCCAGCATAGCCAGCTCCACTTTGATTTGAACGCTTAAATTTAGCCTAATCTGCTTTCTCTGTACATAACTTGTTCATAATTCTATAAATGTGTGCACCACACTACTTGGTAATTTTTCTGCTTGCTTATCTCTTCACCTTGAGGCCAGGATTGAACTCCAATTCACTGTTTTCTGCCGGTCTGGTATAGTATACCTCATTCATGCACTTAGTGAGTGTTGTCAAACAAATGGATTCCCTGTTATGAGTTGGAAATAGCTTTCTTGAACGTCAGGTAGTTTGTCTTTTCAGGGAAGTTACAATTTTATAGTATGTGTTGCAGAAAGGGCGCTCTCATGGGTCAGCAGCAAGGACTTTATTACTCACACCAGAGTGACCGGCATAAATTGCATGTTTGTGTCAGTTTTCTGACTCCTAAGTCCTACTGGGGCAAAGCAGAGGGACTCCAATGGGTACTGCACAGGCTGTGGGCTTGCATTTCAGCTGAGGAACCACAGCTTAGACCACTTTAGTTTTTTGCAATGGACTGCAAGGCAGACTGCCTGAACTACCCAGGAGGAAACATTATCTGTAGTACACTGTTCAGTAAATAAATCTGTTCTTTGCCTTGAGGGAGGCAGTTTATAAATATCCTTGAACAGAGTGACCGGCATAAATTGCATGTTTGTGTCAGTTTTCTGACTCCTAAGTCCTACTGGGGCAAAGCAGAGGGACTCCAATGGGTACTGCACAGGCTGTGGGCTTGCATTTCAGCTGAGGAACCACAGCTTAGACCACTTTAGTTTTTTGCAATGGACTGCAAGGCAGACTGCCTGAACTACCCAGGAGGAAACATTATCTGTAGTACACTGTTCAGTAAATAAATCTGTTCTTTGCCTTGAGGGAGGCAGTTTATAAATATCCTTGAAAAGATAGTGATAAATGCCCACAACTGTGAGAAACCCATGGAGAACTGTCTGTCAGCAGGGCACAGCCAAGCAAAGATATGGGTTGAAAACTTTCCAGATAAGAACAACAGAGAGAGACACAGCCTTCCATTTTTGAGAAATGAAATGTAGGTCAGTACGGATAGAATGGAGTGAAATAAGAGCCATGTGTAGAAGAGGAGATCTGNTTTGGAATTGGAATGAAAACTGACCTTTTCCAGTCCTGTGGCCACTGCTGAGTTTTCCAAATTTGCTGGTAAATTGAGTGCAGCACTTTCACAGCATCATCTTTCAGGATTTGAAACAGCTCAACTGGAATTCCATCACCTCCACTAGCTTTGTTCGTAGTGATGCTTTCTAAGGCATCACTTTATTGATGTAAATAAACACACAAAAAGATGCTTAAGATCATTAGTCATTAGAGAAATGCAAATTAAACTGTAATGAGACACCACTGTATCCCTAGGAGTATTGTCAAAATCAAGCATTTGGTCCATATCAAGTATTGATAAGTGCTCAGAGCAAAATTAACTTTTATACCCTGCTGCTAAGTCACTTCAGTCGTGTCTGACTCTGTGCGACCCCATAGACGACAGCCCACCAGGCTCCCTCGTCCATAGGATTCTCCAGGCAAGAACACTGGAGTGGGTTGCCATTTCCTTCTCCAATGCATGAAAGTGAAAACTGAAAGGGAAGTCGCTCAGTCGTGCCCGACTCTTAGCAACCCCATGGACTGCAGCCTACCAGGCTCCTCTGTCCATGGGATTTTCCAGGCACGAGTACTAGAGTGGGGTGCCATTGCCTTCTCCATTTATACCCTTCTGGAAGGATGTAAATTATTATAATTACTTTGGAAAAATGGTTCACGGTATTTTAACCTTTTAAACATATGATTTTTGTACGACCTAATCATCCCCTGCCAGTTGTATACTGAAGAGATATAAAAGGTATGTCCACATAAACACTAGTGAAGTGAAATGAAGTCTTTCAGTCATGCCCTACTCTTTGTGACCCCATGGATAGTAGCCTGCACCAAGCCTCTGTCCATGGGATTTTCAAGGCAAGAAGTACTAGACTGGGTTGCCATTTCCTTCTCCAGGCAATCTTCCCAACCGAGGGATGGAACCCAGATCTCTCACATTGTAGACAGATGCTTTACCATCTGAGCCACCAGGGAAATTGTGATGGTTTATTTTTGGTAATCCCAGATGGTAAGCAAATCAAACTTCCATTATCAATTAACAGATGAATGGATATGCAAGATGTGGTATATCTGTATAATGAAATACCACTCAATACTTTAAAATAATCTGATTCAAGCAACAACATCAATGAATCTCAAGAAAAGTATGCTATTTACAACAAGCCAGAGGAGAAAAGGGCTTCCCAGGTAGCATAGTGGTAAAGAATCTGTCTGCTAAGGCAGGAAACACAAAAGACACAAGTTTGATCGCTGTGTAGGAAAGATCCTCTGGAGTAGAAAATGGCAACCCACTCCAGTACTCTTGCCTGGAAAACCCCATGGACAGAGAAACCTGGCAGGCTACAGTCTACAGGATTACAAAAAAAGTTGAACATGACTAAGTAACTGAGCACAAACACACATAGAAGAAAAAATGGGGGCATTATACACACATACACACACACTTAAAATTCTGGGATATACAAGTTAATCTATAGCGACAGAAAGCAGATGAGTGGCTGCCTGGGCATGAGAGGGGAGATTATTTAAACTTTTGAGGGTGATTGTCTGTTCACTACCTTGATTTGCTGTGATGGTTTCATAGGTATGTTGATAAAGTAAAACTTTTCAAATTAAATACATATTTAATTTGTTATACTTCCATTATATCTTAATATAGCTGTAAACTATGAATGAGTCTCCACATGAGGATAAGATTTTTATATTATAATAAGATTTTTTTCATTTTTTAATATTAAAATATCAAACCTTTTAAAATTTAAAGTTAACTTGATTCTAATCAAGTGAAAGGTATAAAGAATTCCACAAAATTCATGTAAGATTGATTCACTATTTAATTTGTTGTTTCCAGTTCAGTTCAGTTCAGTAGCTCAGTCATGTCCGACTCTTTGCAACCCCATGAACCACAGCATGCCAGGCCTCCATGTCCATCACCAACTCCTGGAGTTTATCCAAATTCATGTCCATTAAGTTGGTGATGCCATCCAACCATCTCTTCCTCTGCCTACCCCTTCTCCTCCTGCCCTCAATCTTTCCCAGCATCAGGGTCTTTTCAAATGAGTCAGCTGTCCGCATCAGGTGGCCAAAGTATTGGAGTTTCAGCTTCAACATCAGTCCTTCTAATGAACACCAGGACTGATCTCCTTTAGGATGAACTGGTTGGATCTCTTGCAGTCCAAGGGATTCTCAAGAGACCTCTCCAACACCACAGTTTGAAGGCATCAATTCTTTGGTTCTCAGCTTTCTTTATAGTCCACTCTCACATCCATACATGACCACTGGAAAAACCATAGCCTTTACTAGACAGACCTTTGTTGACAAGGTAATATGTCTGCTTTTTAATATGCTGTCTAGATTGGTTATAACTTTCTTTCCAAGGAGTAAGTGTCTTTTAATTTCATGGCTGCAGTCATCGTCTGCAGTGATTTTGGAGCCAAAAAAATAAAGTCCACCACTGATTCCACTGTTTCCCCATCTATTTCCCATGAAGTGATGGGACTGGATGCCATGATCTTCATTTTCTGAATGTTGAGCTTTAAGACAACTTTTCACTCTCCTCTTTTACTTTCATCAAGAGGCTCTTTAGTTCTTTACTTTCTGCCATAAGGGCGGTGTCATTTGCATATATGAGGTTATTGATATTTCTCCTGGCAATCTTGGTTCCAGCTTGTGTTTCTTCCAGACAAGTGTTTCTCATGATACACTCTGCATATAAAGTAAATAATCAGAGTGACAATATACAGCCTTGACATATTCCTTTCCCTATTTGGAACAGTCTGTCGTTCCATGTCCAGTTCTAACTGTTCCTTTCTGACCCCCATACAGGTTTTTCAAGAGGCAAGTCAGGTGGTCTTGTATTCCCATCCCTTTCAGAATTTTCCACAGTTTATTGAGATCCACACAAAGGCTTTGGCATAGTCCATAAAGCAGAAATAGATGTTTTTCTGGAACTCTCTTGCTTTTTCCATGATCCAGCAGATGTTGGCAATTTGATCTCTTGTTCCTCTGCCTTTTCCAAAACCAGCTTGAACATCTGGGAGTTCACAGTTCATGTATTGCTGAAGCCTGGCTTGGAGAATTTTGACCATTACTTTACTAGCGTGTGAGATGAGTGTAATTGTGCGGTAGTTTGAGCATTCTTTGGCATTGTCTTCTTTGGGATTGAAATGAAAACTGACTTTTTCCAGTCCTGTGGCCACTGCTGAGTTTTCCAAATTTGCTGGTATATTGAGTGCAGCTTCAGGGTTTGAAACAGCTCAACTGGGATTCCATCACCTCCACTAGCTTTGTGTGTAGTGATGCTTCTTAAGGCCCACTTGACTTCACATTCCAGGATGTCTGGCTCTAGGTGAGTGATCACACCACTGTGATTATCTGGGTTGTGAATATCTTTTTTGTGCATTTCTTCTGTGTATTTTTGCCACCTCTTTTTAATATCTTCTGCTTCTGTTAGGTCCATACCATTTCTGTCCTTTATTGAGCCTATCTTTGGATAAAATGTTCCCTTGGTATCACTAAGTTTCAGAAGAGAACTCTAGTCTTTCCCATTCTATTGTTTCCCACTATTTCTTTGCATTGATCTTGGAGAAAGGCTTTCTTATCTCTCCTTGGTATTCCTTGGCACTCTGCATTCAAATGGGTTTATCTTTCCTTTTTTCCTTTGCTTTTCACTTCCCTTCCTTTCACAGCTTTGTAAGGCCTCCTCAGACAGCCATTTTTATATTTTTCATTTCTTTTTCTTGGGGATAATCTTGATCCCAGTCTCCTCTACAGTGTCATGAACCTCTGTGCATAGTTCACCAGGCACTCTGTCTATCAGATCTAGTCCCTTAAATCTATTTTTCACTTCCACTCTATAATCATAAGGGATTTGATTTAGGTCATACCTGAATGGTCTAGGGGTTTCCCCCACTTTCTTCAATTTAAGTCTGAATTTGGCAATAAGGAATTCATGATCTGAGCCACAGTCATCTCCTGTTTTTTTTTTTTTTTTTTTTGCTGCCTGTATAGCATCTTTGGCTGCAAAGAATATAATCAATCTGATTTCGGTGTTGGCCATCTGGTGATATCTATTTGTAGAATCTTCTCTTGTGTTGTTGGAAGAGGGTATTTGCTGTGACCGTGTGTTCTCTTGGCAAAACTCTATTAGCCTTTGCCTTGTTTCATGTTGTACTCCAAAGCCAAATTTGCCTGTTACTCCAGATGTTTCTTGACTTCCTACTTTTGCATACCAGTCCCCTATAATGAAAAGGACATCTTTTTGTGTATGTTAGTTCTAAAAGTTCTTGTAAGTCTTCATAGAACTGTTCAATTTCAGCTTTTTCAGCATTACTGGTCGGGGCATAGACTTGGATTACCATGATATTGTTGTTTTATCTATCCATAAATTGTGTGTTATATTTAATGATAATTTCCATACTGTCATAAGACACTGGAATTAAAATATTTCAATAAATTTAGATTATTTGATGAATAAATATTTTAGTTTATCAAAAAATTCTCTTAAATGGGTAACTAGATTATTGCTTTTTCCTAAAGAAGAGTATGGGAAGAACCCTGCCACCTTCTATATTTATTTTCTCCCAAGAGATAGCAGCTAGTTTTAATTCACCTGAAGGAGGTCCTTCAGCTTTAGGGAATCTCAAAGCTCTTGGGACAAAAAAGATTAATTTTCTAAAGGAAACATTCTCATAGTTGAAGATATTCTAATTAAGTTTTATTGCCTCATAGATAAGCTAATTTTGTATATAATCTGCATCTTTGTTATGATATCCTTCCTTATGAACAACAAAATTGATTCCCTCTATTTTAAGGCATTTTAGTGCTAATTACATTTATATCCATTTTATGAGCTGCCTATCTCCCTTCCTTCCTAGCTCCTTTCCTCTTTTCCATTTTTCTTTCCTTTCTTCTATTCTCTATTCTTCCTTCTATTCTATTTTTCCCACTCACTCCTCTCCCTTCTCTTCCCTTTCCTTCCATTTCTTCTCTGTCTTTTCCTTAATATATTTCTTGCTTTCAATGTCTGACAAAGAGGATGCCAGACAGGAATTGCAATATTGCCTGTTTTAAACTGTGGAAAATTCTGAAAGAGATGGGAATACCAGACCACCTGATCTGCCTCTTGAGAAATCTGTATGCAGGCCAGGAAGCAACAGTTAGAACTGGACATGGAACAACAGACTGGTTCCAAATAGGAAAAGGAGTACGTCAAGGCTGTATATTGTCACTCTGCTTCTTTAACTTCTATGCAGAGTACATCATGAGAAATGCTAGAGTGGAAGAAACACAAGCTGGAATCAAGATTGCCTGGAGAAATATCAATAACCTCAGATATGCAGATGACATCACCCTTATGGCAGAAAGTGAAGAGGAACTAAAAAGCCTCTTGATGAAAGTGAAAGAGGAGAGTGAAAAAGTTGGCTTAAAGCTGAACATTCAGAAAATGAAGATCATGGCATCTGGCCCCATCACTTCATGGGAAATAGATGGAGACACAGGGGAAACAGTGTCAGACTTTTTTGGGGGGGGGCTCCATAATCACTGCAGTTGGCGATTGCAGCCATGAAATTAAAAGACGCTTACTCCTTGGAAGAAAAGTTATGAGCAACCTAGATAGCATATGCAAAAGCAGAGACATTAATTTGCCAACTAAGGTCTGTCTAGTCAAGCCTATGGTTTTTCCTGTGGTCATGTATGGATGTGAGAGTTGGACTGTGAAGAAGGCTGAGCACAGAAGAATTGATGCTTTTGAAGTGTGGTGTTGGAGAAGACTCTTGAGAGTCCCTTGGACTGCAAGGAGATCCAACTAGTCCATTCTGAAAGAGATCAACCCTGGGATTTCTTTGGAAGAATGATGCTAAAGCTGAAACTCCGGTACTTTGGCCACCACATACGAAGAGTTGACTTATTGGAAAAGACTTTGATTGGGGGCAGAAGGAGAAGGGGACTACAGAGGATGAGATGGCTCGATGACATCACTGACTCGATGGATGCGAGTCTGAGTGAACTCCGGAAGTTGGTGATGGACAGGGAGGCCTGGCGTGCTGCGATTCATGGGGTTGCAAAGAGTTGGACACGACTGAGCGACTGAACTGACTGACTGACTGTGACTATGAGGAGGAAATGCTCAGCTGCACGACACTGATGCCAGTAGACCACACCATTACAAATGCTGCAGGTATACACTATTGATGCAGTTTCTGATGAGCGTTAAAGCCCTTTTACTTTGAAGCAGCTTTAAGGCAAAAAGACTGACAAGCAAAATAAATATTACTAGGCTAGCACAGAGCACAGTTCTACATATTGAGTGATTATACTGAAAATACAAGTCACAATGTGACAGTTATAAAGCCTCTTATACATCTCTGGAAATTTCTTAATCCATTTCCTAAGAAGAAGTTGAAAAATTGGAGTCTTCAGTTAAAAACTTGATAATCTCCTGTCTCATCATTATCTCTGAATGGGTCACATCTGCAGAGGACTTTGATTATTGGGATCTGGATTTTAAAGGTGTTCTGATGTCATTAACTGACCTTTTTCAACTCACTAAATAAATTCTGCTCACATACTGTTCACAGTTCTCATTTTGCTGGGAAAATGGCATGGTCATCTGCTTTAAACTTTGAAAAACTTCAGAAAGAACATTGGTCCTACGTGGCTGGCTGAATTTGGTCAGGGTCCACCTGGCATAATTTGCAAATGGATCGGTTTCCACATATTGGCTATAATACATTTGAAAGCCAACCTGTATTTGATTTTACAGTCTGCAGATGGGAAATCCAATTATTGCCACCTGTTCTTATCTACAGCACAATTCTTAATGAAATATTTCTCTGACAACTTGAGACTTTGTCTTTCTTTTTTTAGCTTTTATTTAACGGTTGCGTGCTTGACTATACCAATGTTTTTATTCTAAGAGAAATATTTCATTAATAACATGTCAGTAAGTATTCTTCTTTTATGTTATTAATCAGATACAATTCAAATAATAACAACTGCATGTCCTTAACTTATTTAAAACTTATATGAGAAACTATCTTATAATTATGGAATTCTCTTTGTTAATATGAGCTGTATTTTAAAAAATTTTGCTAGAGCTATTGATAATTTATTCAAGATTTTGATTAAGTAAATATTGTGATGACATCTGCTTAGTGAAAGTACAATTTATAGCAAAATTGTCAATAAGGCTGCTGTCAATAATTCATTTAACATTTTTTTCTACATACACCAGAACATGTTTCAAACTATTTTTTAAAATGTGGAGTACCATATTTAAAACTAGTATTCAAAGGTTCCCAGTACATAAATAAGTGAAAGAGGTTCTTTTGCCCAGGGTCTTCCCCACTCACCCTACCCCTTCCATGTCTTACCTCCATGGCCACTGAGTTATCCCCATGATATTTCTAATGTCCAGTGAAGTCTTAGTTTAACATATAGTGCAAGATCAGGATGAGAAATGGTGATGATTCCACCATGATGTGTAGCAATATTTTACAGTATGATATCCTCAAATTCCAGCATTTTCTTGAGTATACAGGATGTTTTGAGGCACAAGGAACCCTGGTAAAGTACCTTAGGGATTAAGCTATGTACAGGAGCCTAAGATGGTGGGACAGATAGCCCCTCTGGCAACACAAAACAGCAGCATTTGTTAGGAAAGCAGACAGTAAGGCTGAAGTCACAGGAAACCCCTTCTTCCAGCCACTCAATCTAAGGTAACTCTCTGCTGTTGCTAAGCTGCTTCAGTCGTGTCCGACTCTGTGCGACCCCACAGACGGCAGCCCACCAGGCTCCCCCATCCCTGGGATTCTCCAGGCAAGAATACTGGAGTGGGTTGCCATTTCCTAGGTAACTCTCTATAGAGAGTTAAAATATTTAAACAGAGAATACTAAATTTTTGCTCATCTGGCATGTGAGGAATCAAGCTGCTTTCAACTTAATCTGATGAGATAAAAATGATGTGATCACACATGCAGTTACCTTTATGAAACAACTCATGCTTAATTGTGCCATCAAACTTTCTAAGAGACTTGTAGCAGCAAATAAACTGAGGCTTGCTCTGTAATGCCCTATGGATGAAGAAAAATTTTTCCTTCTGTGATTTCATAGTAATAGAAAAGTACTTCAGTTTGTGAAGCCACAGATTCATAATTTTTAATTGTGCATTCATTAAATAATTTTCCATTGAAGTAGTGAAATAATCTGGTAACAAAGTAAACAACTATAACTCTTCCACTTTTCATCTCCTATATTTATTTTCTTTAATTCTTGTTCCTATTTGTGGCCCGGATCAGTTCTTTATTCCATGTTTTGCTATCAGATTAAAACTTTTAGGTAAACAACAAACATTTGGGGAAAAAAAGCAGTTGCCATTTTGATGTAATTTGAATATTTAAAATTTCTTGGTAAGTTGCTTTTGGAGCTCTTTTAAATGCATAAGAATTCCTTTCCTTCTATCAATAGATATTGCCTGAAGTGAATTGAAGTGAAAGTCACTCAGTCATGTCCAACTCTTTGTAATACTGGAGTGAGTAGTCTTTCCCTTCCCCAGGTGATCTTCCCAACTCAGGGATCTAACTCAGGGATCTAACCCAGGTCTCCTGCACTGCAGGCAGATTCTTTACCAGCTGAGTCACAATGCTTGCTTCTTTCTCTTTTCTGCTGCTGGAAGGAGTAGATAAACTCTGAGAACACCAGGACTGCCTTCTATTCCCCACCAACATGTTCCCATGTCTCATTGTTGCTGTGTTAATTGTTCCAGATAGGCTTAGGAGGATCTTGATGTTGGCCTAGGTACTCTTCAAGCAGTGCTTTAGATTATTTGGCACTCAACACATAATCTACATCACCACACTGTGGATACTAAGGCAGCAGAAAACTGCTTTTTAGGGAACTGTAATAAACACTGTATAGTAGATCACCTCTAGTTCTAGCCAATTAAGTTTCCTGAAGTTTTTCTGAATTGTGTTTTTTGTTGTGAATCACATATTACACTGTCACAAAGTTATTCAAATCTCTGAATAAGCACTGAACAAAATGGTAGAGTTCCTTGCTATGAATCACAAAAATCATTTCTTGTTCAGGGATATCACTTCTTGTGAGGTAAGACATGATGTTAAGTAATATTGAAACTTTGAGATGATTAATGATGAGGAAGATTTACTATCTGATGCTTTCATGTAGAATTTTTTTGTTTGTTTTAAGGATTATACATTCAATACTTATTCTAGATTTGAATATTTTAATGTAAAAGTGGGACTTCCTCGGTGGGTCAGTGGTAAACAATCCACCTGTAGCACTGAACAAAATGGTAGAGTTCCTTGCTATGAATCACAAAAATCATTTCTTGTTCAGGGATATCACTTCTTGTGAGGTAAGACATGATGTTAAGTAATATTGAAACTTTGAGATGATTAATGATGAGGAAGATTTACTATCTGATGCTTTCATGTAGAATTTTTTTGTTTGTTTTAAGGATTATACATTCAATACTTATTCTAGATTGAATATTTTAATGTAAAAGTGGGACTTCCTCGGTGGGTCAGTGGTAAACAATCCACCTGCTAATGCAGGAGACATGAGTTTGATCCCTGGGTTGGGTAGATCCCCTGGAGAAGGAAAGGGCAACACACTCTGGTATTCTTGCCTTGGAAATCCCATGGATAGAGGAGCCTGGTGGGCTACAGTCCATGGGGTTACAAAAGAGTAGGACATGACTTAGCAACTAAACATCAACAATAAAAATGTGAATGTGTAAAAGATTATTCTATGATGAGTATAATACTTAGGAAAGGTATATCATCAAAACTAGATCACAGCAGTACTTAAAATATGAACTACCATTTCTATAACAATCTAAACAAATGCAAAGTATGTACTTACTAAGAATATGTTGCAATATATTACCACAGAAGGACATGTCATAATAGAAAATGACCACAAAATTTCCCATTCATGCATTTATTCAGTAAATACTCACAATGTATGATGGTGGTAATATTAAAAATTGACATAGTCTTGACAAGACCATAGCAGTGAATTTTGAAGGAAAGAAACTCAGTGACTAACATGGCAGACAACTCTATTTTTTCTTTAACTAAAGACAAATTGTTCTTTCATGAGTATAGGAAAGCAGCTGATTGACTGCTTACCTCACCATATTCTTGGATGTGAGCTATATTTTTATATCAATTTAATGGTAACCCACTCCAGTACTCTTGCCTGGAAAATCCCATGGATGGAGGAGCCTGGTGGGCTGCAGTCCGTGGGGTCGCTGAGAATTGGACATGACTCAGTGACTTCACTTTCACTTTTCCCTTTCATGCATTGGAGAAGGAAATGGCAACCTACTCCAGAGTTCTTGTCTGGAGAATCCCAGGGATGACAGAGCCTGGTGGGCTGCCGTCTATGGGGTCACACAGATTTGGACACTACTAAAGCGACTTAGCAGCAGCAGCAGCAAATTGCTCATATTTGTGAATTCAAGTTCCTTTAACAATTCTGAAATTAGACTATAATAGAAGAAACAAAATAAAGTAGTCCCAGTGACAATAGCAAAACTTTGACTTTCATCTTGAAGGGATGTTGTAGTGTTACTCAATGTTGGAAGTGGATTTAGAGTATTAGATTAATGGGGTTGATTGGGTCTGGTCTGCTGGTGAGTGCTATAAGTAGGCAGATAACCTATAATTTTGCTAAATTTGAAGCCCTATCACATCTTCTTCTTTATATTCTGTAAACTGGGTACTACTTTCTTCAATTTCAGCTAAAAACAAAAAGGTCTTTTTATAGAAATATAAAATTTAAAAATTGCAAAGGACCTTGGAAACTATCTAGTAAATCTATTAAAATAAAATTGCACTGGATGTTGTTAAACAGGCAGAGATGACTTTATTCAGTGTCTGTTACAATAGGGGAGAGGGACGAGAATGTAGTCTAAATTCAAAGGGTGGAAGGAGTTTAATGTTTGCTAATTGGCATTGCCCAAAGGAAAAGTCAACATTCATAGCTTTGTGACAGGAAGTAGTTTCACCTCTTGAGCAAGTCACCCATAGAATCAGGATCCTGCCTCCCCATAGACACTGGGAAATAGAGCCACTGTCTTTTGATGACTCTGTTTCAAAGAGATGGCTGCCAGGTCCTTGAGAAAGACATTTCTGGATTGTAAACTGGCAGGTGGGTTTTTAAAGATTTATTTGTCAGTGGACTGAAACAGAATATACAACAGCATGTTTCCTATAATAATTGTTCTAAGAATAGGGAAGAGGGGACTTCTGTGGTCAGGTCATCTGGCCATGTAAAGTCATGGGTAGGAGGCAGATCAAGGAGTTTAGAAGCAAGAGGAAGCCTGCCTAAAGTTTAGTAGCTGAGAGAAATTTGAGACTGTTTTGGTTAACTTCCTTAACTATAAAGGTAAAGCTAATGAGAACCATATTGAGAGGGTTCTTCGGAGGTCATTGGAGAGTGGCTTGGTGATGTTACAGGGCAATTGGTATAAAAAACTGAATCAAAACCCAAATCTCAGTTGATTTTAAAATTCAGTACTACAAAGTTCATGAAAAGGAAACTCATCAAATTGCTTGCTGGAGTTATTGGAATTATGAAATCAGAATGGAAAACTACATTGAATATTCTCTTTGAACTTTAGCCAGATCACACGTAAACAGCTCTAGAGACAAGAGTTCCCGCATACTTTAAAAATCATGCAAGAAATGAAATTTCAAAGCTTTCTTTACAATGTATTTCTCAATTCCAATCACTATTCCAAAAAATTTAACCTTGTTTCATGCTGAAGATGAAACCTTTTCTTTATCACTTCTACCAAAAATGGAAAATCAGTTCAGTTCAGTTCAGTTCAGTCGCTCTTAAAAACCTATAGTTGGAAATTTTAGGCTTGAAATAAACTATTTTATCTCCAAGGTAACTGAATAGGTAGAATAGGTGACTTCTCTAAATTTGTACAGCGAATTCTGGACAGAGAGAGGGTTGACTGTAAGTATGCTACTCTATTAACATAACTATTTTGAAATTCTCTCTCAGAGCCTTTCCCATGAATGAGTTGAGTCAGGTAATATTAAGCAGATGAGAAGCAAAGTAAAAAGTGTACAACTCTGAGCTTATCCTAGCCTATGTGTTCCTGTAATGGTCAATTACAGGAACAAAAAATATATATATAATTATATAATAAAACCATCTAGCATATATATTATATTTCACTTCCCTTAGTTAATATGACACTTTGATCATCAGAAAAGTTTATCTGAAGCTGTCACAAGGTTACTCTAGCAGGTATTTAAGTAGCATATGGCCCTTTTTCAGCATTTGGTGTAGCTGGAAAAAAATTTGTATATATATATTTATTGAGAACTTGCTTCTAATAATTGTATAGTTTTAAAATCATACTTTTAGAAATGCTTTTGAAAGTAATTGATGTGGCCCACACTAGTAAAGTAATGCTCAAAATTCTCCAAGCCAGGCGTCAGCAATATGTGAACCATGAACTTCAGATGTTCAAGCTGGTTTTAGAAAAGGCAGAGGAACCAGAGATCAAATTGCCATCTGTTGGATAATCGAAAAAGCAAGAGTGTTCCAGAAAAACATCTGTGTCTGCTTTATTGAGTATGCCAAAGCCTTTGACGGTGTGGATCACAATAAACTGTGGAAAATTCTGAAAGAGATGGGAATACCAGCCCACCTGACCTGCCTCTTGAGAAATCTGAATGCTGATCAGGAAGCAACAGTTAGAACTGGACATGGAACAGACTGGTTCCAAATAGGAAAAGGAGTATGTCAAGGTTATATATTGTTACCCCGCTTATTTAACTTATATGCAGAGTACATCATGAGAAAGGCTGGGCTGGAAGAAGCACAAGCTGGAATCAAGATTGCCTGGAGAGATATCAATAAGCTCAGATATGCAGATGACACCACCCTTATGGCAGAAAGTGAGGAAGAACTAGAAAGCCTCTTGATGAAAGTGAAAGAGGAGAGTGAAAAAGTTGGCTTAAAACTCAACATTCAGAAAACTAAGATCATGGCATCTAGTCCCATCGTTTCATGGGAAATAGATGGGGAAACAGTGGAAACAGTGTCAGACTTTATTTTTTGGGCTCTAAAATCACTGCAGATGGTGATTGCAGCCATGAAATTAAAAGACATTTACTCCTTGGAAGGAAAATTATGAGCAACCTAGATAGTATATTCAAAAGCAGAGACATTACTTTGCCGACTAAGGTCCGTCTAGTCAAGGCTATGTTTTTTCCATTGGTTATGCATGGATGTGAGAGTTAGACTGTGAAGAAAGCTGAGTGCCAAAGAATTGATGCTTTTGAACAGTGGTGTTGAAGACTCTTGAGAGTTCCTTGGACTACAAGGAGATCCAACTAGTCCATTCTAAAGGAGATCAATCCTGAGTGTTCTTTGGAAGGAATGATGCTAAAGCTGAAACCCAGTACTTTGGCCACCTCATGTGAAGAGTTGATTCATTGGAAAAGACTCTGATGCTGGGACATATTGGGGGCAGGAGGAGAAGGGGACGGCAGAGGATGAGATGGCTACATGGCATCACCGACTTGATGGATGTGAGTTTGAGTGAACTCCGGGAGTTGGTGATGAACAGGGAGGCCTGGTGTGCTTCAGTTCATGGGATTGCAAAGAGTCGGACACGACTGAGTGACTGAACTGAACTGATGTGGCAATGGCATTGGTCCATACGCATTATGGATTTTATATAGTGACGAAAGGTCCTATGACATGGTAGAAATAAAAAACAACTATAGAAGGGGACGGCAGAGGATGAGATGGCTACATGGCATCACCGACTTGATGGATGTGAGTTTGAGTGAACTCCGGGAGTTGGTGATGAACAGGGAGGCCTGGTGTGCTTCAGTTCATGGGATTGCAAAGAGTCGGACACGACTGAGTGACTGAACTGAACTGAACTGATGTGGCAATGGCATTGGTCCATATGCATTATGGATTTTATATAGTGATGAAAGGTCCTATGACATGGTAGAAATAAAAAACAACTAATTTGAAATTATCTCACAGTTCTTGAACATGATCAATTTTGTGATAAAATGAGCAAATAATATTTATAAACAGCATAAAATGTTCATATATGACTTTTTTATTATGAATAAAACTGTATGACATTTTAATATGCTTTTTTCCTTCCAGTTTTATTCAGATATGGTTGACATATAGCATTGTTTTAAGTTCAAGGTGTTTTACATAATGATTGACTTGCATATGTCACAAATAATTTCACAATAAGTTTAGGGGATATTCATCATCTCATATAGATGGAAAGTAAGAGAAAAAAATTGTGATGAGAACTCTTAGGATTTACTCTCTTACCAACTTTCATTTATAACATATTAGTGTTAATTATATTTATCATGTTGTATATTACATCCCAAGTACTTATTTATCTTATAGCTGGAACTTTCTACCTTTTCACTACCTTCATCCAATTCCCCACCTTCCCAGCCCAATTCTGGTAACCAAAAATTTGATCTGTTCTTTCTATGAGTTTTTTTCTGTTTGTTTGAAGTATAATTGACCTATAACACTATTTCTGTTCCTGATACACTAATAGTGCATATTTCTGTACATACAAAATGCTGATTGTGATAAGTCTAATATATCTGTAATTTTTATGTCCTCAGTAAAGTACAAAAAAAAAAAAAAAAAAGGTTTAGATGGGCATGGAAATCCATGTAGCAGCTATTGTTTCTGTTGTTTTTCTATTTAAGGGCAATTTGAACAACTGGAAAATTCCTTGGTTAGTTCTCCAAAATTCCTTCTTAAAGCATTTTTGGTCAACCATCNAGACAGCAAAAGAGACACAGATATATAGAATGGACTTTTGGACTCTGAGGGAGAGGGAGAGGGGTGGGATGATTTGGGAGAACGGCACTAAAACATGTATATTATCATGTAAGAAATGAATCACTAGTCTAGGTTCGATACAGGATACAGGATGCTTGGGGCTGGTGCACGGGGATGATCCAGAGAGATGATATAGGGTGGGAGGTGGGAGTGGAGTTCAGGACTGGGAACTCATGTACACCCGTGGTGGATTCATGACAATGTATGGCAAAACCAATACAGTATTGTAAAGTAAAACAAAGTAAAAATAAAAATTATACTCTTATCATAAGATCAAAAAAGAAAAAAATGTGACTCACATTCAAAGACCCTTCTCCAGGTGGCACTAGTGGTAAAGAACATGCCTGCCAATACAAGAGACATATAAGAGAGAGGTTCCATCCCATAGGATCGAAAAAGATCCCATGAGTTTGGAAGATCCCCTGGAGAAGGAAATGGTAACCCACTTCAGTAATGGTGGATTCATGACAATGTATGGCAAAACCAATACAGTATTGTAAAGTAAAACAAAGTAAAAATAAAAATTATACTCTTATCATAAGATCAAAAAAGAAAAAAATGTGACTCACATTCAAAGACCCTTCTCCAGGTGGCACTAGTGGTAAAGAACATGCCTGCCAATACAAGAGACATATAAGAGAGAGGTTCCATCCCATAGGATCGAAAAAGATCCCATGAGTTTGGAAGATCCCCTGGAGAAGGAAATGGTAACCCACTTCAGTACTTTTGCTTGGAGGATCCCATGGATAGAAGAGCCTGGAATGCTACAGTCCATAAGATCTCAAAGAGTTCAGACACAACGGAAGTGACTTAGCACTCTTGCAGCTGCAGATTCCTCACTTAGATAACTTGTGATAATTCCTTTTAGATAATTCCTTTTATTCATATCTAGCTCCAGAAATAACTCATTGTAAGGCCTGCATAGTTAGTACAAGTCCAGGATCTCTTATGTGGTACCAATGTGGAGAGAGGTGATTCAGTCAGTTCAGTTCAGTTCAGTCTCTCAGTCATGCCCGACTGTTTGCGACCCCATGAACTGAAGCATGCCAGGCCTCCCTGTCCATCACCAACTCCTGGAGTTCACTCAGACTCACGCCCATCGAGTCGGTGATGCCATCCAGCCATCTCATCCTCTGTCGTCCCCTTCTCCTCCTGCTCCCAATCCCTCCCAGCATCAGAATCTTTCCCAATGAGTCAACTCTTCGCATGAGGTGGCCAAAGTACTGAAGTTTCAGCTTCAGCATCATTTCTTCCAAAGAACAACAAGGACTGATCTCCTTTAGAATGGACTAGTTGGATCTCCTTGCAGTCCAAGGGACTCTTAAGATCTTCTCCAACACCATGGTTCAAAAGCATCGATTCTTCGATGCTCAGCTTTCTTCACAGTCCAACTCTCACATCCATACATGACTACTGGAAAAACCATAGGCTTGACTAGACGGACCTTTGTTGGCAAAGGAATTCAGAATTTTTACAATTTTGTAATGAAGGTGAGTTAAGTCTTTTCCAATTTTATATGTATACACTGTGTGAATCTGTTCTATCCAGTTTTGCCTTTTATTTACATGTCAAAGTCTGGGTATTTGGGCATAAGTAGTTTTATTCTTTGAATAAGCAAGCAAGGAGAAATCCTGTGTTGCTTTGGGAATAAGTTCCTTAGTTGCATGCATCTATCACATTGCAGACTATTTGATAAAATAGTGTAAATTGCCTATTCCATATTATTTCCATTGTGTCACACAATGCAGTGCAAGTGCAGCCTGAGGTTCTGTTAAATTATCCTCTTAATTCAAACTGCATGAAGTGTACAATGACATCATAATAAAATCTTTCCATGGCATTCTTCTTTGGGATTTGGCTTCAGTAGGTTGACTTAAAATATATCACATGGATCTAATTATTAGTCTGAATAATGTCTGCTGTGAATGTTGTGGTTTCCTAGATCCCTCTTCCAGTGGCAATGAGAATGTCTCCCCCTTCACTGTCTATTTCTTCATGCATGTCTGCTTTGACAGGCTTCATGGGGTTCACTGAGATGCGGATGGTTTCTGCACAGTTCCCTCAAGCATAAAACAACATTTTGGTACTTGTTGTCAGGATCTTAACTTGCACACTGTTCTTTGATTATTTTCAAATTCTGGATTTGCTGTAGGAAGTCAAATGAAAACTATTTGCATAAAAGAATCAAGAGCAAAATTTGAATTAAAGGGGCAAGCATTTGAGTTGAAACTAAATCTTATGGAAAAGTCACTGACACTGTTTTTTTTTTTGGCTTGTCATTGATATTATTTTTCGATAACCTCTGATAATATTAAGCAATGCTTAAGGTGTTTCTGTTTGTTAAACTAAAAATAATAAATAAATACAAGAGCTTTTTCTTTATCCAAATACACAAAAGTGCAAATATTTACTCTCTAATCTTAAAATTCATGTGCTTCATGGGATAACAACAAGTAATTAAAATTGATGTAAAATCATAATATTTAAATTGATACTTAATCTACTTATACAGTAATTTGTACACAGATTTGTTATGAGACTTATTTTTATCCAGATATTGTGATATTGTATAGGCAATGTTTCTGTGTATTTGAAGAGCTTTTTTATTCAAAGGAAACTGTCCACAAAGCTTTGAAAGAAAGATATATAAACCTACTGGGTTTAAACAGATTGTTTAATTTAGATTTTCTACTTTGCTCTTGATTTTTAGCCTTTAACTTCTCACTCTCTCAAAGTACTTTGAAATGAAATAATGTGCTAAACATGCAGAGAAATTAGAAATTTGGCTCCAGCAAAGAAATTATTTCCAGGGGAAAAGAAAGTTGTGAAGAAAATGTTTTAGAAATGAGGAGAACAGCATGTAATGGCAATGGGAAAAGTGAGCGTTTGAGCTCTCATTACCACATGAATTTTAATTCTGGCTGAATAGCCATCCTATAAGTGCAAAGCCACATCCACTGAAGGAGTTGGTTTTCTGAGTTACTGCCCTCTTAAGGCTGCTCAGTGGTAAAGAATCTGCCTGCCAATGCAGGAGTCATAGATTTGACCCCTGAGTTGACCCCTGGGTTGAGAAGTTCTGATGAAGAAGGAAATGGCAAGCTGCTCCAGTATTCCTGCCTGGGAAATTCCATATCAGAGGCACGAAGAGTTGGACACTGCTGAGTGACTAAGCATGCACACATGCCTTTTCATGGTAACACGTGGGAATTATTGCAGTAAAACACATGGCTTTATAAGTCTTCATTGGGTTCTTCACATTACTGAGACTAGTGTCACTTTTTAACTTTCACAAGGGTGTGATGGAAGAAAAGATTTTCAGCTTAAGTGATTGTGTAGGTTCCACAGATACTTTACAATGTTTACTATTTATGGGATAGTCTATATAAATTTGGAGAATGGTCATTCAGTTCAGTTCAGTTCAGTTGCTCAGTCATGTCCGACTCTTTGCGACCCCATGAATCGCAGCACGCCTGGCCTCCCTATCCATCACCAACTCCCGGAGTTCACTCAGACTCACATCTATCTAGTCAGTGATGCCATTCAGCCATCTCACCCTCGGTCATCCCCTTCTCCTCCTGTCCTCAATCCCTCCCAGCATCAGAGTCTTTTCCAATGAGTCAACTCTTCGCATGAGGTGGCCGAAGTACTGGAGCTTCAGCTTCAGCATCATTCCTTCCAAAGAAATCCCAGGGTTGATCTCCTTCAGAATGGACTGGTTGGATCTCCTTGCAGTCCAAGGGACTCTCAAGAGTCTTCTCCAACACCACAGTTCAAAAGCATCAATTCTTTAGGTCAGCATATAAGAAGATATGGAAAGTATAGTTCTCCATGTCTTTAGGATAAGTAGCAATTAGCTTCTATCAAATACTTTATGTTTTTCATGTGTCTTTGTTCATTTCTGACTATAATCAGTCAAGGTTGAATTGGATACTAATTGTCTAGGTCCATGCTGTCCAATACACTAGCCTCTAGCAACATGTAACTACTTAAATTTTAATTTTTAAAAAGAAATAAAAGAAACATTCAGTTCCTTGGTCACACTAGCCATATTTTATGTGCACAATAGCCACAGTGGTCATTGAATACAATATTGTACTGTTCAGAATGAACACCGCTGTCATCATAGAAAGTTCTGTTGGATATCGTTAATATAGATGCTAAATACTGAAGGTAAAGTATCTTCCTTCACAGAGAAACATCTGATTAGTACCTATTTCATAGTTATATTTACTTTGGAACTACCTGAGCATAATCTTGGGAGATGCATTATTGTAAAATTCTTTGGGTGGCATTGGTTTTAGCGTTTTTAAAACATTCTAATAGTGCACTGTTAGTTTAAATAGATCAACTTTTTTGCCTAATATGCAATTTTTAAACTTTGTTTCAATATCATATTTATTTTGAAATAGAACATTTGCCTTATTTGGAATAAAGATAATCCTGAGGGATAGCAAAATTATCTGTCCTCTAAAGGTAAATTCACAGGAAGGATAACTAAAAAAATTTTAAGCTAGTCACCTCTCCCCTGTCATTCCTCTTATCCAACAAATTCCCTGTATAACTAGGAAACACATAGGGATCTCATTGTATGGGGAATAGATTTAAAATGAAATTATTCATATCTTTTATTTCTCTCCATTTATCTTCAATAAGATTTTTAAGTAGAAAACTCACAATGTAAAACATTTACTCATTTACTCAAATTAGCTACTATTTTATTTTTCTCATTCTTTCCACAGCCCTATAAAGTATACACTTAGAGTTGCCATTAAATATCATTTCATGGCTGTAATTACCTTACTTTTGCTGTTTAACAATATTATGCATGCATATAGTAACAATTTACTCAGATAAAATTTACAAGTCTAAAATCATCAAGATGAAATTCAAGGATCTCCATCAAATGAAACTGTCTTACCCCTCGAGCTATTTCTTCTGAATGCTCCCAAACAATTTTTTGTCCTAATGTCACTGTTTAAATTATCATTTTTCTATGACTATACTCAAGTCTCTCAACTGTGCAAAAACTAGGATTATTACCTGGAGCCATGTAAACGCATTAAAGTCCTCACACTCTTTGCTTGTTCACTGTATCATTCTTTATTCTCTGATGTCTGTGGATGGCAGCCTTAATTTGTCAGCACTCTTTGGAAATCAGTGCACAAATTCAAAGTTTGAGAAGCCATGTCTGTTTCCTCGATGGATGGACAGAGTCTAACATTACGCAGAGTGAAACAGGATTAGCCTCAGTGGAAGGTGGGTTTGATATATGCTATTGTTTGATGGGGAAATTAGAACAAAAAACATTTACCACCTTGATAACCTTCTTTACAGATCTTGTATTTTGACCACTTATATTTCAGTAATGTATTAGAAAATATAAACCCTTGATTTTATACTTTTCCTACTGTCATTTTTCGATAGGGTAAGATATTTTGAAAAACACACAAGAAAGAAAAGAGAATAATAAATCACTTTGTGTGTAGACTCAGATCTATTAGAACCTAATAACATTTTCACTGCTGGCCTCTTGTTTGATTAAAACAACTTTTGCTTTTTGTTTGTCCTTTTAAACTTTTAAAAAAGAAATAGAACGTTATAGATGTGGTTAAGCCCCCCATGAACAATTTCCAATATCTTTTCCTATCATCTCCAGAAATAATCTCTAATTTCAATTTGATATTTATCAAGTTAGGCCACTTTGGATAGGTGACATTAAGCAGAGATTTTAAGGTTTTGTTGCTATTGGATATAAAAACTTTATTACAGTACATTTTATGAAGTCTCTTGTATTAACAACAGAATTTAATGTTTAATCATTCTTTTCTTGAAAGTTGATTGGTGTCATTATTTTGTTCCTGCTTTTAAATGATAGAGTAATATAAGCTAGTTATTCAGTCATGTCCAACTCTTTGCACCTCTATCGACTATAGCCTGCTTCTGTCCGTGGAATTCTGCAGGCAAAGATACTGAAGTGGGTAGACATTTCTTTCTCCAGGGGAATCTTTCAGACCCAGGGACTGAACCCAGGACTCCTACATTGCAGGCAGATTCTTTACCATCTGAGCCACTAGGGAAGCCCAAATAATATAGTATCTGGATATAAAATTTTACATCGACAGGTTTTTATTTTGGAAATTTGAAGATATTACTTTGTAGATTTTTGGCTTCTTACATGAAAAGGTTTCTGTCATATAGATTGCCAAGTTTTTAAAACAATCTGTCTTTTCACCCTGGCATTTTATATATACTAGCTCTATATTTTAATGACCTGCAGTTTCACTATAATGTGACTACCTGTGGATTTGTATTTATTGATTTATTCTGCCTAATATTGAGAATATATTTTTATCTACTAGTCATATACCTTTGTGCAAAATTCTCAACTATTACCCTTCATTCCTTTTGAAAAATTTTGTTTTCTGTAACACCTATTAATATCCATTTATTTCTTAATTACTTTTATGACATTTATATTTTTATCTCTCTATGCTATATCTCGGAGAAGGCAATGGCACCCCACTCCAGTACTCTTGCCTGGAAAATCCCATGGACGGAGGAGCCTGGTGGGCTGCAGTCCATGGGGTCGCTAAGAGTCGGACACGACTGAGTGACTTCACTTTTCACTTTCATGCATTGGAGAAGGAAATGGCAACCCACTCCAGTGTTCTTGCCTGGAGAATCTCAGGGATGGGGGAGCCTGGTGGGCTGCTGTCTATGGGGTCGCACAGAGCAGGACACGACTGAAGCGACTTAGCAGCAGCAACATGCCGTATCTTGAGTAATTTATTCAATTCTGTTTTCACTTTGAAGATTATTTCTTTGATTGTTCTATTTTATTGTTAAACTGAGATTTTCATTTCAGTGATTTTATTTTTTAACTATACTACTTCTTCCCTTTGTCTAAAGTTCTTGTTTCATTTCTTCCTGTTTTATTATATAATTTATTGTTTTTTCTTTTTTCATTTATTTCTGAGTATTCATAGTATTTATGTCAAAGTTTGCTGAATTGTTCTATGAAGTTAAATATCTTCTGGAGTGCATACCTATTTTGATGTTGATATTTGCTGCCTTTCTTAGTATTAAGTGTTTCCTTTTTCTTTTTTGAAATGATGAGTTTTGTGGTTGCCTTAAACCAACACTCAAGCAACTGGTTCAGAGCCCAATCTTATAATCCAGGTCAAAGAGTGTTTTTAGGTCTCTTCCTGGCCATGCAGTTCAGTTTTGTCTTTTGATCTTTTTGCCTATAGTTTCCTGTCTGTCATAGTTACATTCAGCAGATTGGACACAGTTTGGACTAACCTTCTTTAAAGAGTATGCTGGCCCAGCGCTAAACCTTCCCACCTCCTGGCATCAGGTCACGAGGCTGACTCTGATCCATGTCCCTCTTGGAGCAAATATTGATCTTCATTCCCTCACCACAGCGAAACCTGAGACGCTGCCTCTCTTTGGCTCCACAGCAGCACACCTGCTGCTTTGGTCCCTTAGCCAGTTGAGCATTATTCTGTTTCTGGCTCTCAAAACTATTTGTCTTGTATTTGAGCCCAGTCAGACCCTTTTTCTTTTCTTGTATTTTGCCTATAATTGTTTTGTTTTTAAAGTAGAGAAATGAGTGCTTTAAAGCATGAAATCCCTGCCATCTTACTGGAATTTGCCCTTCTGTCAGCTTTTTATTTCAAAGGACTGGGTTTAGAATACTAGACTCAAACTATTGCATTTAAAAATGCTACAAGGTGTATTACCTATTAAGACTATGCTCAGGGAGAAGAATTTCTCCCTTTTGTCACTTCCCAGTTAAGCCTAGAGTATAATAAGAAAGTTATATTCCCCTAGCTCTATCTTGTGATTATCTGGGAAGCCATAATAATGGGAATCCAAGCTCACACTAATTAATATTGTTGCACTGATTATTAGCAGTGCATATTTTAGTAGTTCACAGTATTGTTGTTGACATTCTTATTTACATAAAATTGCAGTTACTTGGGGGACCTTTTTAGAGTATGTGTTTGAGATATTTTTTTCTAATTCTCCCTGACCTAACATAGAAGTGAGAACACTGATAAAGCTTTAAACGTAGTTTCCAAGTAAATAATGTTTCTGAGATAAGAGTTACTTTAAATATGACCTAGCTAAACTTTTCATGTATAGGTGAAGAAATTTGAGCTTGGATAACTTAAGTGATTTTCATAAACACACAAGATATTGAATAGTGATAATGAATAATGAGCAGGCCAAAGTTGTATTAGTTTACTTGTTTCCATGACTAGATTTGAAGTTCCTGAATATAATGAACTGAAACATGTTTTTGAATGACACGCAACACTTAAAGTCTCACCCAATCAGTTCAGTTCAGTTCATTCGCGCAGTCGTGTCCAACTCTTTGCGACCCCCTGAATCGCAGTATGCCAGGCCTCCCTGTCCATCACCAACTCCTGGAGTTCACTCAGACTCACATCCATTGAGTCCATGATGCCATCCAGC
>SJXQ01011509.1:89770-108023 GCA_006408695.1 Aepyceros melampus | reverse complement strand
TACAGATTTCTCCAGGGGCAGTTCAGGTGGTCTGGTATTCCCAACTCTTTTAGAATTTTCCAGAGTTTGTTATCCACACTGTTGAAGGCTTTGGCATAGTCAATAATGCAGAACTGGATGTTTTTCTGGAACTCGCTTGCTTTTTCTATGATCCAACAGATTTTGGCCATTAGGATCGCCAGATTTTGGCAACTTGACCTCTGGTTCTACTGCCTTTTCTAAATCCAGCTTGAACATCTGGAAATTCATGGTTCGTGTACTATTGAAACCTGATTTGGAGAATTTTGAGCATTAAGTTACTAGTGGGCCTTTCTTTGGATTGGAATGAAAACTGAACATTTTCAATCCTATGGCCAATGCTGAGTTTTCAAAATTTGCTGGCAATATATATGTTTATGTATGTGATTCACAGGAAAATAGCAATAACAAAATAAAACAGCTAGCATCACAAGTATCCATTCATCCAAGAGTGGTGAAATGTAGGAAGAGGAAGGGGAAGTGGGAGTGGGGAATGACACAAGGATAAAGAGGATTCAGATCAGTGCTGGCCCTTCCAACTGTAGATGAAAAGCGGGGAATAGGAGAGGGAGTCTTAACGCAGCAATGGGGGTCCTGGAGGTGATCTGTAGCCTGCCCCTCCAAAAGGCTGGACTCGGTGGCCGCAGGATGGCCACCCTACCTCTCAATCATCGCTGCTACTGCCCTCCTAGCTCTGCTATATCCTATATCCTCCCTATTATGAAGCAATAGGCTTCAACGATTCTTACAACCTGACCACCAACAAGGATCCACCTCAATGCCTCTGGGGAGACTGAAAGGTAGGCCTCACAATGAGAGAAGTTTGGAAAAATGGACTTCGTATAGGCAGGGTTTCACCTGAAAAATTCCCCCTGTGCACCCGAACAGCTGAGCTTACAGAGTCAGATAAAAGAAAATGGGTCATCCTGAGACAGGAGGGTGGTGGGTGTGGTCTCCTACTGGTCTGACTCCATGTCTATATGCCTCGGTTTTTAATCAAAATGGGGAATTTTGCATACTGGTGGCTGTCATGCCCCAAATCTCATGCAACACTGAAGAAATTATGTATGACTATTGGGCTGGGAAAGTTGGCAGGAAACAGAGTTAAAAGAGAGCCCATAACAGCCATCACTCTAGAAACCTTGTTGAGCAACCTTGCCGGGGTAGGGACTGAAATAGCAGCCTTGTCTCTCCAAGGCCAATGATTTACTTCACTATGGGCAGCTATAGATGAAGACATCACTCGCTTAGAAGAGTCAATTAGTCACCTAGAAAAATCACCGATTCCCTGTCTGAAGTAGCTTTGCAAAACCAGAGAGGGCTAGATTTGATTTTCCTGCAGCAAGGGGTCTCTGCACAGCTCTGGGAGAAGAATGTTGTATTTACGCAGACCATTCTGGGGTAATAAGAGAATCTATGGCCAAGGTGAGGGAGGGACTAGCCCAACAGAAAAAAAAGAGTGAGAAGCTCAACAGGGATTATTTGAATCCTGGTTCCAACAATCTCCATGGTTAACAACACCAATTAAAAAATCACCGATTCCCTGTCTGAAGTAGCTTTGCAAAACCAGAGAGGGCTAGATTTGATTTTCCTGCAGCAAGGGGTCTCTGCACAGCTCTGGGAGAAGAATGTTGTATTTACGCAGACCATTCTGGGGTAATAAGAGAATCTATGGCCAAGGTGAGGGAGGGACTAGCCCAACAGAAAAAAAAGAGTGAGAAGCTCAACAGGGATTATTTGAATCCTGGTTCCAACAATCTCCATGGTTAACAACACCAATTGCCACCCTTGTGGGACCTCTTATGGTACTTTTACTAATACTCACTTTTGGCCCATGCATCTTAAAGAGACTTGTGACTTTTATAAGAGAACGTATTAATAAAGCCCAGCTATTTGTGCTTAGGCAGCAATATCAGGCTGTGCTCCAAAACAAAGAGGAAGATTCATCTATGTGATCTAGAGACAGGGAGGAATGTTAGGTCCAAACTCCAGCCTTGACAGGCTCAGCGAGCTACACTAGGCATAAAAATAAAACCTGAGTCATGCTTCTGGGAATTATAACCCCGAACTAACAGGAGAATCCCCATCTGTGCCAAACTTGATCCAATCCGGATGAGATGCAAGGTTCAAAATACACACACATGTACGGCTCAGCCAGTCATGTAATGCCAGCTACCCTGTTGCTGAGACAAAGAACTGCCTGTATATAAGCAGCTGCGACCCAGAGCTTAGGGATCTTGTTGGATTTCACTGTGCTGGTTGAGACCTGAGCCCTAGCTCAAGCTAGCAATTAAACTCCTTTTATGCTTTTGCATTGCTGTGGACATCTTATTCTCTCAGTTTTGGGGACTCAGACTCTGGGCATAACAGTGTTTTATCAGAGGCCTGAGCTGACTCTCTAAGTCCTGATCAGGTCTAGAGTCCCTGAATGTTACTAGATCTTTTGACATAGGTGTGGAGGTCATTAGGATATCTTTGCGGTCCTATGAAGTAGATTTCTAATCTTGAGTTACTATGTGAACATGATTTATGTTAGTATTTATACCCCAAATTGTGTCTTTTTCTATGTGTTTTTATTTAGGTATGTCTGAAAGTAAAATGAAAGTGAGTTTTTCGGTAATATCTGCCTCTTTGTGAGCCTGTGTGAGGCACACCAGGCTCCTCTGTTCATGGGATTTTCCAGGCAATAATTCCTCTGTATAGCAGGGTTTCTGACTGGAGTGGGTTGCCATTTCCTCCTCCAGGGGATCTTGCCAACTTAGGGACTGAACCTTCAGGTATCCTGCATTACAGTTGGATTCTTGACCATNGCTGGCTCTGTTCTCTGGTTAAGTCCAGAGTAAAGCTGAGACCCGGTATCGTGCTGGGAAGGCAGCTGGCTCTGTGGATGTCCTGTTGGTAAGATACCTTCCAGGGGAGAAAACTTTTGAGGGGGCCCCAGAAAGACCTAGTATTGTGTTCACGACCAATGTATATTTGTTATCTGTTTGTCATGTCTGTGTGAGTGCCGACACTGTCTCTGTGTGTTCATTTTGTCTCCTGTGTTCTCCTCTGTACCCATGGGGCAAACAACTTCTACTCCATTGTCTCTTATGACTGACCACTTATCTGATTTTAAGTCTAGAGCACAAAATCTATCACTGTTGGTGTTAAGAAACACAAGTGGGTGACCTTTTGTTCCACTGAGTGGTCTGCCTTTGATGTCATCTGGCCACAAGAGGGAACCTTCAGCCTGCCAATTATTCAAGCGGTTAGAGAGAAAATGCTCACTCCCAGTCCGTCTGGGCACCCAGACCAAACTCCCTATATTTTGTTCTGGCAGGATTTAGTGGAAAACCCTCTGGCTTGGCTGAAACATTTTGTTCCTCAGCCCTTTACTTCCCCTACCCCCGCTGTTATCCCCGCCCCATCAATCTCGCAGATACTAGTCATGGAGGCCTCTAAAGAGAAAGAAGACAAAGAATGCAAGAGCCAGGTAAAACCGGTATTCCAGGAATCCTCACCACTGTAGATGGTGACTGCAGCCATGAAATTAAAAGACGCTTACTCCTTGGAAGAAAAGTTATGACCAACCTAGATAGTATATTCAAAAGCAGAGACATTACTTTGCCAACTAAGGTCCGTCTAGTCAAGGCTATGGTTTTTCCTGTGGTCATGTATGGATGTGAGAGTTGGACTGTGAAGAAGGCTGAGCGCCGAAGAATTGATGCCTTTGAACTGTGATGTTGGAGAAGATTCTTGAGAGTCCCTTGGACTGCAAGGAGATCAGCCCTGGGATTTCTTTGGAAGGAATGATGCTAAAGCTGAAACTCCAGTACTTTGGCCACCTCATGGGAAGAGTTGACTCATTGGAAAAGACCCTGATGCTGAGAGGGATTGGGGGCAGGAGGAGAAGGGGACGACCGAAGATGAGATAGCTGGATGGCATCACGGACTCAATGGACGTGAGTCTGAGTGAACTCCAGGAGTTGGTGATGGACAGGGAGGCCTGGAGTGCTGCGATTCATGGGGTTGCAGAGTCGGACACGACTGAGCGACTGAACTGAAACGGGGGGTAAGAAGGTCACAAGCCACAGGTGATAGGAAGCTCAGTAAGCTCAGATGCTATTACTAGGATTTAAAAGATATTCACTTCCCTGAAAACCCACTGTGCGCCACACGGCCCTGTCTAACCACACACCCCAGCTCCAGGGCATGGAACAGCAGCGACAGCCACTTAGATGCCTACGGGAATGACTCATTCACTCCTCCCAAGAACCTGAGAATCCAAGAAGTCTCCGGCTAGTATACGCACACGGCACAGATGAAGAAGCTGAGGCCCAGAAAGATCCCCAAATGAGTGAGAGGCAAATTTTTTATTATTAAAAAATGAGGAAGTGGCCTAAGAGGTAAAGTGACTTGCCTAGGGTCACACAGCAAATGAAAGGGAGGCAGAATGGATGCGCAAGGGACAAATACAGAAGGGGGAGGGCCCCTTCCCTTATAGCACTAGGTGGGTTCTTCAAAGTGTGGTCTGCAGCCCTCCAGAATCAGACCCCTGTGACACTTGCTAATAATGCAGATTCCTGGGCCCTGGTCCGATCCTGCTGGACAATAGTCCCTGGGGGGTGGGCGCCCTAGGGGTGGGGGTGAGAGCAGCACTCCTTCCTGCTGACCAGGTGGTCCACACTGCGCATGGGGGCAAGGGCGAAAAGGAGCTGGGGCAGGCCAAGCTGAACGCAAGCAGCCCTGGAAGGGGCTCTCTGTTCCCTCAGGAACCTGGCCCGCCAGCCCTGGGCCACTGACTGGGAACACAGCCTTACCTGGGCTGGTTCAGCCAGGAGGCAGGCGGGGAGCCGAGCTCAGAACCCGCCAGGAGCGTCTGACAGCCGCAGCGCCTCCTTCCAAAGGCCATTCATCATCCAGAGAAACTCTCTGTCAGTGTGTCCCCCCTGCCTCCACCCATGCACACTGCGCACACACACCACATGCACAGACACATGCACAAACACACACACTACACACCCAGGCCCTGTGTGTAGACACGTCACACACCCACACCCCCCACATAACCACACACACAAACACACTACGCACCCAGGCTCTGTGTGTACACACATCACACACCCACACCCCCCACATACCACACACACAAGCACACACTCTAGAGGCCAAAGGGAAAAAGATAATGGCTAATATCCTTAAACAAGAAGCTTGGGTTTTAATAATCTCACATTGTTGTCAAACACATGTTCACATGACCAAAACACAGTAAGGCCAAACAAACCAAAACTTCAGTGTTAGGAGCAGAAAAAGGTTTAGTACAAGGGGCAAGCAGGAAGTATAGGTGGCTAATGCTCAGAAGACCCAAATTACCCAGTGGTTTTCAGGGAAGAGTTTTAAAAAGCAAATTTGGGATGAGAACCTCAGACTGTGTGACCTCCTTCTGGTTGATGGTGGGTTAGCAGGGTGGTATTCCAGGAATGTCAATTATCAACCTTTATGGTTCCAACCAATGTGCAGCCTAGTGCTTGTGCTCAGTCTGAAGTTACCATCGTCCACTTGGATGGTAGACTTAGTTCCTGTTTGGTTTGGTTTGGTTCAGTTCAGTCACTCAGTCATGTCCAACTCTTTGCGACCCCATGAATTGCAGCACGCCAGGCCTCCCTGTCCATCACCATCTCCCAGAGTTCACTCAAACTCACGTCCATTGAGCTGGTGATGCCATCGAGCCATCTCATCCTCTGTCGTCCCCTTCTTCTCCTGCCCCCAATCCCTCCCAGCATCAGACTCTTTTCTAATGAGTCAACTCTTCACATGAGGTGGCCAAAGTACTGGAGTTTCAGCTTTAGCATCATTCCTTCCAAGGAAATCCCAGGGCTGATCTCCTTCAGAATGGACTGGTTGGATCTCCTTGCAGTCCAAGGGACTCTCAAGAGTCTTCTCCAACACCACAGTTCAAAAGCATCAATTCTTCAATGCTCAACTTTCTTCACAGTCCAACTCTCACATCCATACATGACTACTGGAGAAACCATAGCCTTGACTAGATGGAACTTTGTTGGCAAAATAATGTCCCTGCTTTTGAATATGCTGTCTAGTTTGGTCATAATTTTTCTTCCAAGGAGTAAGCGTCTTTTAATTTCATGGCTGCAGTCACCATCTGCAGTGATTTTTGGAGTCCCCAAAATAAAGTCTGACACTGTTTCCACTGTTTCCCTATCTATTTCCCATGAAGTGATGGGACCAGATGCCATGATCTTAGTTTTCTGAATGTTGAGCTTTAAGTCAACTTTTTCACTCTCCTCTTTCACTTTCATCAAGAGGCTCTTTAGTTCCTCTTCACTTTCTGCCATAAGGGTGGTGTAATCTGCATATCTGAGGTTATTGATATTTCTCCACCAATCCTGATTCCAGCTTGTGCTTCCTCCAGCCCAGCGTTTCTCATGATGTACTCTGCATAGAAGTTAAATAAGCAGGGTGACAATATACAGCCTTGACACACTCCTTTTCCTATTTGGAACCAGTCTGTTGTTCCATGTCCAGTTCTAACTGTTGCTTCCTGACCTGCATATAGGTTTCTCAAGAGGCAAGTCAGGTGTGTAGAACAACTCAAAGATATATGTCCTAGTTTTTTTTTTTTTCTTCTTAATTTCTCTTCAGAAGGAACTAGGACTCTGCTTTATATCTGTATCATTACTTTGTGGCTTCTTTTCCTTTTTTCTGAATTCCAAAACCACAAAGAAGCGATCTAATATGAAAGTCAACTGACATGAGAAATAGCAGGATTGTATTTCTAAGAACTTCAGACAATAAAATACCATACAGTGAAGTAAGCCAGAAAGAAACACACCAATACAGTGTACTATGCATATATATGGAATTTAGAAACATGAGGATGATAACCCTGTATGTGAGACAGAAAAAAGAAAAATATGATCCTTAAAATTAAACCTCAATGTCTCCTCTGGGAAAATGTCATAGAGAAACTCTTTGACATGTGTACCAGTGTTAGTTTTATCAACACTTCTTTGAAAGAAACAAGGAATAATTTCCAATTTCACATGAACCCCTCAATTATAGAAAAAGAATTCTCAACTCATGTAATCAAACCAAGAAAAGTTTAAAACCAAAAGTGAGCAAGGATGGCGTAATAAGGAAAATTACAGGACAACATTCTCATGAACATAGATGCAGTGATCATTAACAAATGGTAGAAAAATGAATCCAGCAGTATTTCTTAAATGACAGAACTAGGTTTACCCCAGGAACATAAGGATGATCTTACACTCAGAAATCAATTAACCACCATGTTTATTTATTAAAGACAAAAATAACATGCCAATCTCCATACTACAGACAAAAAGTTTGATAAACTACAATATTGATACATTATTAAAAAGAAAACTTCAGCAAAGTAAGAATAGAAGAAATTTTTATTAGCCTGAAAAAGGGTACCTATGAAAGAATCACAGAAAGTATCATACTTAAGAGTGAAGTCATGAAAATTTTGCATTTAAAATCCGGAATGTCAAAAGGTTCCCCACTATTACTACTTCTCTTTAACACTGTAACTAACATCTGAACTATACAAAAAATATCTTAATGACCCAGAGAACCACGATGGTGTGGATCACTCACCTAGAGTCAGACATCCTGGAATGCGAAGTCAAGTGGGCCTTAGAAAGCAGTTAAATAAGCAGAGTGACAATACAGCCTTGGCATACTCCTTTTCTTATTTGGAATCAGTCTATTGTTCCATGTACAGTTCTAACTGTTATTTCCTGACCTGTATATAGGTTTCTCAAGAGACAGGTCAGGTGGTCTGGTATTCCCATCTCTCAGAATGTTCCACAGTTTATTGTGATCCACACAGTCAAAGATTTTGGCATAGTCAATAAAGTATAAATAGATGTTTTTTTTCTGGAACTCTGTTGCTTTTTCGATGATCCAACAGAGGTTGACAATTTTATCTCTGGTTCCCCTGCCTTTTCTAAAATAGCTTGAACACCCGGAAGTTCACAGTTCACATATTGCTGAAGCCTGGCTTGGAGAATTTTGAGTATTACTTTGCTAGTGTGTGAGATGAGTAAAATTGTGTGGTAGTTTGAGCATTCTTTGGTATTACCTTTCTTTGGGATTGGAATGAAAACTGACCTTTCCCAGTCCTGTGGCCACTGCTGTGTTTTCTAAATTTGCTGACATATTGAGAACCACACTTTCATAGCATATCTTTTAGCATTTGAAATAGCTCAAATGGAATTCCATCACCTCCACTGGCTTTGTACTGATGCTTCCTAAGGCCCACCTGACTTCACATTCCAGTATATCTGGCTCTAGGTGAGTGTGAATGATCATACCTTCATAATTATCTGGGTCATGAAGACATTTTTTATACAGTTTTTCTGTGTATTCTTGCCACCTCTTCTCAATATATTCTGCTTCTGTTAGGTCCAGACCATTTCTGTCCTTTTCAGATCCCATCTTTGCACCCTTGGTATCGCCAATTTTCTTGAAGAGATCTCCAATCTTTCTCATTCCATTATTTTCCTCTATTTCTTTGCATTGTTCGGTGAGGAAGGCTTTCTTATCTCTCCTTGCTATTTTTTGGAACTCTGCATTCAAATGGGTATATATTTTCTTTTCTCCTTTGTTTTTCACTTCTCATCTTTTCACAGCTATTTGTAAGGCCTCCTCAGACAACCATTTTGCTTTTTTGCATTTCCTTTTATTGAGGATGGTCTTGCTCCCTGTCGCCTGTACAGTGTCACGAACCTCTGTCCATAGTTATCAGGCACTCTGTCTATCAGATCTAGTCCCTTAAATCTATTTCTCTTTTTCACTGTATAGTCATAAGGGATTTGATTTAGGTCATACCAGAATGGTCTAGTGGTTTTCCCCACTTTCTTCAATTTAAGTCTGAATTTGGCAATAAGGAGTTAATGATCTGAGCCACAGTCTGCTCTTGGTCTTGTTTTTGCTGACTATATAGAGCTTCTTCATCTTTGGCTGCAAAGGATATACTCAATCTGATTTTTTTGTTGACCATCTGGTGATGTCCATGTGTAGAGTCTTCTTTTGTGTTGTTAGAAAAGGGTGTTTGCTATGACCAGTGCATTCTCTTGGCAGAACTCTGTTAGCCTTTGCCTTGCTTAATTCTATACTCCAATGCCAAATTTGCCTGTTATTCCCGGTGTTTCTTAACTTTCTACTTTTATATTCTGGTCCCCTATAATGAAAAAGACATATTTCGGGGTGTTAGTTCTCACAGGTGTGGAAGGTCTTCATTCAACCTCAGCTTCTTTACCATTACTAGTCGGGGCATAGACTTGGATTACCGTGATATTGAATGGTTTCCCTTGGAAACGAACAGAGATCATTCTGTCATTTTTGAGATAGCATTCAAGTATTGCATTTCCAACTCTTTTGTTGACCATGATGGCTATTCCATTTTTTTTCTAAGGGAATCCTGCCCACAGACTGTGTGGATCACAGCAAACTGTGGAAAATTTTTAAAGAGATGGGAACACCAGACCACCTGACCTGACTCCTGAGAAATCTGCATGCAGGTCAAGAAGGAACAGTTAGAACCAGACATGGAACAACAGACTGGTTCCAAATAGGAAAAGGAGTAAGTCAAGGCTGCATACTGTCACCCTGCTTATTTACTTATATGCAGAGTACATCATGAGAAATGCTAGGCTGGTAGAATCACAAGCTGTAATCAAGATTGCTGGGAGAAATACCAATAACCTTAGAAAAGCAGATGAAACCACTCTTATGGTAGAAGAACTGAAGTGCCCCTTGATGAAAGTGAAAGAGGAGCTCAAATGGCGGGCTTAAAATTCAACATTAAAAAAAAAAGTTCTTGGCATCTGGTTCCATCACTTCATGATAAATAGATGGGGAAACAATGGAAACAGTGAGAGACTATCTTTTCTTAGGCTCCAAAATCATTGCAGATTGTGACTGCAGCCATGAAATTGTAAGATTCTTGCTCCTTGGAAGAAAAGCTGTGATCAACTTAAACAGAATATTTAAAAGCAGAGACATTACTTTGCTGACAAAGGTCTGTCTAGTCAAAGCTATGGTTTTTTCCAGTATTCATGCATGGATGTGGTAGTTGGACCATAGAGAAGGCTAAACACCAAAGAATTGATGCTTTTGAACTGTGGTGTTGGAGAAGACTCTTGAGAGTCCCTTGGACTGCAAGGAGATCCAGTCAATCGTAAAGGAAATCAAGCCTGAATATTCATTGGAAGAACTGATGCTGAGCTCAAATTCCAATACTTTGGCCATCTGTTATGAAGAGCTAACACATTAGAAAAGACCCTGCTGCAGGGAAAGATTGAAGACAGGAGGAGAAGGAGATGACAGAGGATGAGATGGTTGAATGGCATCACAGACTCAATGGATGTGAATTTGAGCAAGCTCTGGGAGATGATTAAGGACAGGGAAGCCTGGCATCCTGTAGTCCATGAGGTTGCAAAGAGTCAGACACAACTAATCGACTGAACATCAACAACAAATATTTGAGTATGATTTCCCTGGTGGCTCAGATGGTAAGGTGTCTGCTTATAGGGCAGAAGACACGGGTTAGATACCTGGATTGGGAAGATCCCCTGGAGCAGGGAATGGCTATGCACTCCAGTATTCTTGCTTGGAGAATTCCATGGATAGAGGAGCCTGGTGGGCTACAGTCAGATATGACTCAAAGACTAGCACTTTCACTTTCACTTCAATGTCTGAGTCAGTACAATAAGGCAGCAAAAAATTCAGGGTTAGAAAAAATGCTATTGCAAATAATTGCAATAGGATGATTTATATACAAAATCCAGAATATATGCAGATAACTTGTTGGAATTAATATGATTTTTCAAAGTGTTGGGATGCATGGTCAATACACATAAAAAGTATTTATATCCTCCAGATATTCAGAGTGAGAAAATAAAAATGATACTAGTTATAAAAACATCAACAATTATAGATTACCCAGGACTGTCTTGCCCCAAAATATGCAAGATTTTTGAAGAGAAAGTTGTATTAATTTTACTGAAAGGCATTAAATAAATCTAAGTAAATGGTGAGAAGCACCATGTTTATGGATTAGAAAGCTCTACAAGTTTGTAAAGGTATTATAAAGATATAGGTTGTACTGTAAAGATATAAGTTTTTCCATTTGATTAATAAACACAATAAGAATAAAGTCAAAATCCATATCATTCCTTTTTGAGGAACTTGAGAAGCTAATGTGTAAAAAGCTATTTTGAAAATCATGACCCCCAAAATAGTCCAAATGTGGGAAGGTGTTGCCTCACTAGATTTCAAGAGATTTTATGAAGTTATGGCAATTAAAACACTTTGGATATTTTCAAGGAAATAGACTAGCAGTACAGGAAAGAGAGACCAGAGATGAAATACAAATCAATTCCTGATATATCTAGATTTCATGTGACTAGGAAAACTATTAAGCTGTTTAGAAGGAAATGTAATAACATTAAGTCTTTGGGGGTAGAAAACTATCTTAATATATAGAAAGAAAACGCTACAAAGAAAATGTTTTAAAATCAAGCATACTAAGGTTAAGCACACTGTTCTTTCAAGACCCATGAGTAAGACTAAAAGACAAAGCATAGGAGGAAAAATTGCAACACATATAACTGACAATGGATTAGTGTCTACAATATATGAGGGTTATATTTTAAAAATTCACAGACAATCCAGTAGAAAACCAGGCAAAATAATTTCCAAGTAGGGCCCAGACCAAGTTAGAAGAGTAGAAAGATCCTGAGCTCACTTACTCTCATAGACACAACAAAACTACAGCTATGTATAGAACAACCATGTCTAAGAATGACATGAACACTCGCAAAACAGATTTTCTACAACTAAGGATATAAAGAAAATGCTACATCAAGACAGGTAGGAGGGCCAGAAATGTGGTCTAGCCAAAACACCTTTGGTGCAATGACCCATACATGAGAGGGATATCACAACTGCGGGGTTCACCCTGAGGAGTGAGGATATGGAGAAAAGAGAGTCTGCAAAATTAAACAAGATAATATTTAGGGATACAAATGCATAAAATAAAACTATAGAAAGAAAAGAAAGGGGCTGATAAACGCATCTACTACTTCACTTGGAAAAATAAGAAAGAAAAAAAGAATATATAGTATTCAAAGAGGAGTATTGGCATTGTCACTAGGGGATGCCAGAATGGAATGGTTTTTCTCTTGTACTCCTCAGAGAGCACAGGAATTAGTGGCCTGTGTATTTGAGAACATCCAGGGTTAGATGTGTGGACGAGTGACTGGCAGAGGAAGGAAAATTATGGGGAGGATGGGGCTCTGTAGGCTGATGCTAAGAAAGTTCAAAGACCCAAGAAAACAGTATTTTCATTATAAGTTGGTTTTCAGCATATAATCTGTCCCTCAAGCAAAAGTCAGTGAAGTGTATTTATGTGTTAGCAAAGGCTATATTGAGGTGAGGATTGGGAACTGATGACAAAAGTTGAATGTTAAGTATTTTTTTAAAAAGTTGAATATTAAGTATTTTTTACAGCTTTTTTCATAAAAATTGTTTTAATGATTGAAAAACTACTGTAAATCATGCTGTATGCACACAACCAATTTTCTCAGCACATTTTTATAACTTTGACTATATGGATATTGTTAATGACTGCTAGCATTCATGCTAAGCTTGCTGCCTCAAAGCCAATGAAAAGAAACTGGGTAACAGCCTGTCCACCATTTAATGACTGGTTTAGTGAAATCTCCATCTAGAATATTTCTAAGGTCCTTTATCATTCTGAGCCTCTGTATCTCTCTGTTGAATAGCACTTAGTAGGAAATGATCACTTTTACCCTAGTCTTGACATAGGAGAGATGCTCCTCTCAGTTCAAGTTGAGAAGGATCACAATTGATTTTGCTAAGGCCATCTGGAGAATCTGGGCTCTGAAATGGCAAAAAGACATGTATGTGGGAGTTAAGATGTAAACTCTATCCTAGACCATGCTGTACATGACACTTGACACTGCAATGACAGAGATGGGCCTTTGAGATATGGCCCAGAGAGAGAGGTGAGAATTATTAACCCTTCTAGATGACATCTTCACATCATCAAACCTTAAGCATTTTCTGATTGTTACTACACTGATATGGTTTTCAGGAGATATGCCTTCTAGCCTTGCCTCTGACTTTAACATACCATGTGCATTTGGGCATTTTATTTTCAGGATGCCAGTTTCTCCACTGATAACATGAGAGATTTGGACCAGGTGATGACTAAAGCCTTCTCAGAGGTCAGACATGCTAAGTTTCTTTGATTCCATCTGATTTCTCTACACTGATGGTACCTTTCTGAGATATGTTGGTGAAGGACCCATTCTTAAAGACTATTGAATGAATAAAGAAAACAAAACAAAAGCAAAAATATGGGTTATCCAAGCTGTGGCTTTCAAAAGTCCAAGAAAAAGAAAATAATACAGATGTGTCCCCTTCATGGATCACAGCCTTGTTGTGGTGAGGGGCCTTGTGTAACTCAATGAAGCTATGAGTCATACCGTGTAGGGCCAAGATGGACGGGTCATAGTGAAGAGTTCTAACAAATCCTGGTCCATTGGAAGAGAGGATGGCAAACCACTCCAGTATTCTTACCCTGAGAACCAAATGAACGGTATGAAAAGGCGAAAATAGATGACACCAAAAGATGAGCCACCCTTCCCCCACCTCCCCCCAGGTCAGAAGGTGTCCAGTATGCTACTGGGGAAGAGTGGAGAAATAGCTCCAAAAAAAATGAAGAGGCTGAGCCAAAGCAGAAATGACACTCAGTTATGGATGTATTTGTTGGTTAGAACTGGATATGGAACGACTGACTGGTTCAAAATGGGGAAAGGAGTATGACAAGGCTCCTTATGTGAAAAGTACATCATGGGAAATGCCAGGCTGGATGAATTGCAAACTGAAATCAAGCTTGCTGGGAGAAATATCAACAACTTCAGCTATGAAGACTATACCACTCTAATGGCAAAAAGTGAAAAAGAACTAGAGCTCTTGATGAAAGTGAAAGAGGAGAGTGAA
This sequence comes from Aepyceros melampus, assembly GCA_006408695.1. Taxonomy (NCBI): domain Eukaryota; kingdom Metazoa; phylum Chordata; class Mammalia; order Artiodactyla; family Bovidae; genus Aepyceros; species Aepyceros melampus. Next base: position 93,947 of record SJXQ01011509.1, on the reverse strand, counting down.
GAGCTGACTTGAACCTCAACCTTCAAAAAACTAAGATCATGGTATCCAGTCCTGTCACTTCATGGCAAATAGATGGAGAAACAATGGATACTATGACAGACTTTATTTTCTTGGGCTCCAAAATCACTGCAGATGATGCCACAAAATTAAAAGATGCTTGCTTCTTGGAAGGAAAGCTATGACAAACCTAGACAGCTGTTAAAAAGCAGATACATCACTTTGCCAACAAAGGTGTGTATAGTCAAGCTATGGTTTTTCCAGTAGTCACATATGGATGTGAGAGACCATAAAGAAGGCTGAGCGCTGAAAAAATGATGGTTTCTAACTGTGGTACACTGCAGAAGACGCTTGAGAGTCCCCTGGACTGAAAGGAAATCCAACCAGTTAATCCTAAAGGAAATCAGTCCTGAATATTCATTGGAAGGACTGATGCTGAAGCTCCAATACTTTAGCCACCTGATGTGAAGAGCCAACTCACTGGAAAAGACCCTGATGCTGGGAAAGATGGAAGGCAGGAGGAGAAGAGGGAGAAAGAGGATGAGATGGTTGGATAGCATCACTGACTCAATGGACATGAGTTTGAGCAGACTCCAGGAGATAGTGGAGGACAGACGAGCCTGGCATGCTGCAATCCCTAAGGTCGCAAAGAGTCGGACACAACTTATTGACTGAAGAACAACAATGTATGTGTATATTTCTACTGTTGTCATGTTTTCTCAGTTTTACCAATAATACAGGATATTTTAGAATGAAATCTGAAGTAGCTGAATGAACACATTGAGATGTTACAGCTTAAGAGTATTGATAGTAATAATTTTGTAGCTGGTAAAATTAAGCTGCAGAGCAAGAATTCTAGCATGGGATTTAAAAATACGTATATATCGAACTGTATTGTTCTTCTGCCCCCTTGTGGAAACATTCATGTACTACAGCAATGTGTCATGCATCCCTTGCAAAACAGCTACCCTCAGCCTTGAAGAGGTTAAAGTTTTCTCTGTAAGAGACCAAAACTCACTCTATATTGTAGAATATTTAGTTATAATTTTTAATTTTATTACTGTCTTTATAGCAAATATTTCTTCTGTACAACTTCCGACTGAGGATTCTTCAGGGATTTCTTTCTTTCTTTCTTTCTTTTTTCTGGAGAGATACAGTGTGAAAGATTGTTATAAAATCTAAAATATTTATAGTCCCCAACCCTGCCAGTGTTTATTTAGACTGTGTATAACTATAAATCAGTGGTTGAAAAACTATTTATGATCATATTTTTGAAAAAAAATGTTTGTTCTTACTCTGAAATAAATTAACATAGAGAGATGGAAAGGAAAATCACCAATATCTTCAACAAACCACTATGACTCTTTCAATTCATTTATTACAAGTTATTTTTTACCATTATTTGCCATTGTTGTACAAAGTAAGCAGTAGCCATTCAGTCACTCATATATGTTTATATATACATACATATAGATGCATATGACATGCATGCACATGTATATAATACATATGTAGCGAGAGAGATGATGTGATTGACATTTTAGTTTTGTTTTTATTATATGTGTTTTAATTTTTTGTATAAGCAAACATCCATATTTTCATTTGTAATTTCTTCCATTGCTTTGAAACTTTAAAAGTATCACCATCAGCAATTTGATAATTGCTTGTATTTTTTAATGGCTTGATTTTTAGAAAAGGTCACTCTTACACAATATAAGCCATACTAGAAACTTCACATGAAGCATTCCTTAGGTATATAGTAAAGATTCATTTAAATTTAACATGTTTCAGGGAAAACCTAGTTTCCTTATAGGGTTAAGTATTACCACAGCATATTTGAAAAATCAGGTTATTAAAAATGTGTATTTTTCTTAGAAAACATAAAGGTACATAGGCTAATCATTTGAAAGTTTTACAACCAGATTAGCATTTCTTGAACATAGCTAGTATTATCTAGACTCTTCCTAAACTGGCACAAAATATGAAAGTACAAAAAGAACTTGGAACCTGCATCCATTCAATTTTGGTTTTGGAGAAGGCAATGGCACCCCACTCCAGTACTCTTTCCTGGAAAATCCCATGGACGGAGGAGCCTGGTAGGCTGCAGTCCATGGGTCGCTAAGAGTCAGACACGACTGAGCGACTTCAATTTCACTTTTTACTTTCATGCATTGGAGAAGGAAATGACAACCCCCTCCAGTGTTCTTGCCTGGAGAATCCCAGGGATGGGTGAGCCTGGTGGGCTGTCATCTCGGGTTGCACAGAGTCGAACACGAGTGAAGTGACTTAGCAGCAGCAGCAAGAAACCAAGCGAAACTCAAAAAACGTATAGACTATTTATTTATCTCCAGCTCTTTCAAAGTGTGTGAAAACGTAGATAAGGAATTGCAAATAAAATATTGCTCTTAAAGGAAATTTTTTGAGAAATTTCAAAATGACCAACTTAGTTGATAACTCTATAAATGCAGGGAAACATGATAGATTGCCTGTTTATGTGGAATTCAGTGGTTTTTTAGTTGAGGTGTGAGGCCCATTATTTCACAGATTTCTTCACACTGAATCTTGTTTTAATTAGACTGAAAGATGGATTCTAATAGATAAATTAATCAAAAAGGAAAAATTGCCTTAGGTGTATTTTGATGGGCATAGCTGAGATAAAAGAGGATTATAAAATTTACTCTAAATGACCAACTTAGTTGATAACTCTATAAATGCAGGGAAACATGATAGATTGCCTGTTTATGTGGAATTCAGTGGTTTTTTAGTTGAGGTGTGAGGCCCATTATTTCACAGATTTCTTCACACTGAATCTTGTTTTAATTAGACTGAAAGATGGATTCTAATAGATAAATTAATCAAAAAGGAAAAATTGCCTTAGGTGTATTTTGATGGGCATAGCTGAGATAAAAGAGGATTATAAAATTTACTCAAGCAAAATGCAGTAACACTGAGTGCTTATTATGTGCCAGGTTCTGTGGTATATTTATTTCAGCTTTTAATTCTCCTATAGCAAATGTGGCTCAGTGGTAAAGAATCTGCCTGTCAATGGAGGAGACTCAGATTTGATCCTTGTGTTAGGAAGATCCCCTGGAGGAGGAAATGGCAGTCTACTTCAGTAGTATTACCTAGAGAATACCGTGGACAGAGGAGCATGGTGGGCTACAGTCCATGGGGTCACAAAGAGTCAAGATACGACTGGGCATGCAGCACACATAGCAACTGTATGAAATAGTTAGTATTATCATCCATTTAACAACTGGGGAGAATGATGCTTAAAATTGTTAATTAACATGTGCAAGTTCACACCTTTGATAAAAGCCAAAGCCAGTGTTCAAAGCAAGGAATCTGTGATGCTACCTTTAAGTTTTAAACCGTTGCCATCTGTACTCTATTTCTGGGGGTAAACATCTGTGAGCAGATTCAATTTGCTATAGGGAAGAGAAAGTTTTAAATAAAGGTATTGAAGGTAGAATGTGAATAGATAAAATGAAGAGAGGACAGTATTTTTCAAAGGGGGAATAGTGAGAGCAAAGGCAGGGAGGTATGAATGAACACAAAAGGGGAGTAAAAACAAGGAAAGAGGCAAGGAACTTTTTTTTTTTACATGTATGCCAAATATTTTACTGTTTTCAAAGCAATCTTGTCCTTTTAGTAAAATAATTTTAAAAACATACAAAAGCACAAGAGAAAGTTAAAATCATTTATAACCCCACTTCTCAGAAATATATAAACATGGATTTTAAGAGTATCGTATTGGGGGCGGTCCTAAGATGGCAGAGGAATAGGACGGGGAGAACACTTTCTCCCCCACAATGTCATCAAAAGAACATTTGAACTGAGTAAATTCCACAAAACAAATTATGAATGCTGGCACAGGACATTAGGCACCCAGAAAGGCAGCCCATTGTCTTTGAAAGGAGTGAGGATAAGATTAAAAGATAAAAAGAGAGACAAAAGAGGGAAGGATGGAGATCCATCCCAGGAGTTCAGTTCAGTTCAGTTGCTCAGTCGTGTCCGACTCTTTGTGACCTCATGAATCGCAGCATGCCAGGGCTCCCTGTCCATCATCAACTCCTGGAGTTCACTCAGACTCACATCCATCGAGTCAGTGATGCCATCCAGCCATCTCATCCTTGGTCGTCCCCTTCTCCTCCTGCTCCCAAACCCTCCCAGCATCAGA
>SJXQ01011509.1:15241-86405 GCA_006408695.1 Aepyceros melampus | reverse complement strand
CTGGAAAAACCATAGCTTTGAATATAGGGACCTTTGTTGGCAAAAGAGGAACCCCAAGTAAGATGGTAGGTGTTGCAAGAGGGCATCAGAGGGCAGACACACTGAAACCATACTCACAGAAAACTAGTCAATCTAATCATACTAAGACCACAGCCTTGTCTAACTCAATGAAACTAAGCCATGCCTGTGGGGCAACTGAAGACGTGTGGGTCATGGTGGAGAGATCTGACAGAATGTGGTCCACTGGAGAAGGGAATGGCAAACCACTTCAGTATTCTTGCCTTGAGAACCCCATGAACAGTATGAAAAGGCAAAATGATAGGATACTGAAAGAGGAACTTCCCAGATCAGTAGGTGCCCAATATGCTACTGGAGATCAGTGGACAAGTAACTCCAGAAAGAATCAAGGGATGGAGCCAAAGCAAAAACAATACCCAGTTGTGGATGTGACTGGTGATAGAAGCAAGATCCAATGCTGTAAAGAGCAATATTGCATAGGAACCTGGAATGTCAGGTCCATGAATCAAGGCAAATTGGACGTGGTCAAACAAGGGACGGCAAGAGTGAACGTCGACATTCTAGGATTCAGGGAACTAAAATGGACTGGAATGGATGAATTTAACTCAGATGACCATTATATCTACTACTGCTTGCAGGAATCCCTCAGAAGAAATGGAGTAGCTATCATGGTCAACAAAAGAGTCCGAAATGCAGTACTTGGATGCAATCTCAAAAACGACAGAATGATCTCTGTTCGTTTCCAAGGCAAACCATTTAATATCACGGTAATCCAGTCTATGCCCCAACCAGTAACGCTGAAGAAGCTGAAGTTGAATGGTTCTATGAAGACCTACAAGACCTTTTTATAACTAACACCCAAAAAAGATGCCCTTTACATTATAGGGGACTGGAATGGAAAAGTAGGAAGTCAAGAAACACCTAGAGTAACAGGCAAATTTGGCCTTGGAATGCAGAATGAAGCAGGGCAAAGTCTAATAGAGTTTTGCCAAGAAAATGCACTGGTCATAGCAAACACCCTCTTCCAACAACACAAGAGAAGACTCTACACATGGACATCACCAGATGGTCAACACCAAAATCAGATTGATTATATTCTTTGCAGCCATCCCGGGAAGGGAATCTTAAAAAAGAGAGAAGTCTCCAAACACCAGGAAACACTCTCACCAGGGAATCTGTGGTGAACCTTGGAACCTCAGAGGACAACTTAACCGGGAGGATAAATAAATAAATAAATAATTAAAACACACAGATTACGTGCCTAAGCCAACTCCCCGCAGAGAAGCAGCACAGACACTTGCATCTGCCACTAGCAAGTGGGGACTAGACAGGGAGATGCAGGCAGCATTGTTTAGGGTAAGGACCTGGCCTGAATGCCCTGAGGGCAATATGAGGGAACTAACTAGAAATAGCAATACAGACTGTGGGATAGCTATCCCATGAAAAGCCTTAACCTAAAACACTGCCAGATCCGATCACAGAACAAAGGACTGAGCAGAGCTAGCCAGCTGTGGATTGGCCCATTCCCCACTGGAGATAGGCAGGCGAGGGCAGCCAGAGCTGGAAAGGGGCAATCACGGCCCCAGAGAAGCATCATTTACCAAACTGCAAGCAGGCTTTGTTGCTAACCAAGACTCCTTGGGATTCTGGATGGTCGACATCCACCAGGAGGGTTGCAGCCAGAGATCAGCTCCCCGGAGGAGACACACAGCACACCTAGAAGGCGCACCCATTGTACACCCAGAAAACCTAGCGTCTGGGATGGCGGAGGCGATAAGTCGCAGTTTGCCAAGCACATGTTCACCTGAGCTTCTCGGACTGGGGAAGGGCATAAAATGCAGGTCCAATAAAGTCTTCACCTTTGTGGGGTACCCGAGAACCTGAACATGAGCCGCATAGACCTAGGAAGTGCACTCAGTACATGGCTGGCCTCAGACAGTTCCCAGCAGAGCAACCTAGAGCCTGAGCAGTGTAGATTGGGAAAGCACACACGCCATGATCGGGGGCAAACCCAGTTGTAGCCAAGACACTGGGAACACTCCCCACAGATGCCAGTGATATTTGTTTGCAGTGCTCCTCCCTCCCCACAGCACGACTGAACAAGTGAGCCTAAGAAAAGTGACCACAACCATCCCCTTGTGTCAGGGTGGAAATTAGACACTGAAAAGGCCAGCAAAGAGAAGCTAAAATAAACAGAGGGAACTGCATATATATATATATATAAAACAATTTTTCTGACTTTGTTTTTTTCTTTAATATTGTATTTTTGAGAATCTAACTTCTACTCTAGATTTTTAATCTTTGCTTTTTGGTATTTGTTATCAATTCTGGACATTTAAGAACCCAATCTTTAGTACCCATTTTTACTTGGGAGTGAGATTACTGCTTGGATTACTCTCTCGCCCTTTGGACTCTCCTTTTTCTCCACCAGGTTGCTTCTATCTCCCCCCTCCCCCTTCTCTTCTCTACCCAACTCTGTGAATCTCTTTGTGCGTTCCAGGCTGTGGAGAACAATTATGGAACTGATTACTGGCTGAATCTGTCTCTCTCCTTTTGATTCCCCCTTTTATCCTCCTGGCCACCTCACTCCCCTTCCTCCCTCTTCTCTTCTCTGTAACTCCATGAAGATCTCTGAGGGGTCCAGACTGTGGAGAGCACATAGAAATGTGATTACTGGCTAGCTTGCTCTCTCCTCTTTTGATTCCCCCTCTTCTCCTCCTGGTCACCTCTATCTCCCTCCTCCCTCTTCTCTCTTCCACATAACTCCATGCACCTCTTTGAGTGTCCCTCAATGTGGAGAAACTTTTCATCATTAACATAGATGTTTTATCATTGGTGCAGTATAGATGGAGAAGTCTTGAGGCTACTGTAAGAATATGACTGCAAACCAGAGGTAGTAGGCTTAAGTCAAAATCCCGAGAACACCATAGAACTCCTGACTCCAGGGAACATTAATCAATAGGAGCTCATCAAATGCCTCCATACCTACACTGAAACCAAGCACCACCCGAGGGCCAACAAGTTTCAGAGCAAGACATACCACACAAATTCTCCAGCAACACAGGAACTTAGCCCTGAGCTTCAATATACAGGCTGTCTCAAGTCACACCAAATCCACTGACATCTCAAAACTCATTACTGGACACTTCATTGCACTCTTAAGAGAAGAAATTGAGCTCCACCCACCAGAACACCGACACAAGCTTCCCTGACCAGAAAACCTTGACAACCACACGTTCAACCTCACCCGCAGCAATGAGGAAACTCCACAGTAAAGAGGAAACACAAACTGCCAGAATACAGAAAGGCCACTCCAAACACAGCAATATAAAGAAGATGAAAAGGCAGAGAAATACCCAGCAGGTAAAGGAACAGGATAAAAAATGTCCACCAAACCAAACAAAAGAAGAAGAGATAGGGAATCTACCTGACAAAAATTCAAAATAATGATAGCGCAAATGATCTAAAATTTTGAAAACAAAATGGAGTTACAGATAAATAGCCTGGAGACAAGAATTGAGAAGATGCAAGAAATGTTTAACAAGGACCTAGGAGAAATTTAAAAAGAGTCAATCAATAACGAATAATGCAAAAATGAGATTAAATACACCATTCTGGAGGGAACCAACAGTAGAATAACTGAGGCAGAAGATGGGATAAGTGAGGTGGAAGATAGAATGGTGGAAATAAGTGAAACAGAAGAAAAAAGGAATTAAAAGAAATGAGGACAACCTCAGAGACCTCTGGGACAATGTTAAATGCCCCAAAATTCGAATCATAGGAGTCCCAGAAGAAGACAAAAAGAAAGAACATGAGAAAACACTTGAGGAGATAATAGTTGAAAACATCCCTAAAATGAGGAAGAAAATAGTCACCCAAGTCCAAGAAACCCAGAGAGTCCCAAACAGGATAAATCCAAGGAGAAACACAATAAGACACATATTAATCAAACTAACAAAGATCAAACACAAAGAACACATATTAAAAGCAACAAAGGGAAAACAACAAATAACACACAAGGGTATTCCTTTAAGGATAACAGCTGAATTCTCAATAGAAACATTTCAGGCCAGAGGGAATGGCAACACATACTTAAAATGAAGAAAGAAAATAAACCAGATACGTGTATTCAGCAAGGTTCTCATTTAAATATGAAGGAGAAATCAAAAGCTTTACAGACAAGCAAAAGCTGAGAGAATTGAGCACCACCAAAGCAGCTCTCCAACAAATGCTAAAGGATCTTCTCGAATCCAGAAAGGGTGTATAAACACGAACCTAAAACAATAAAGTAAATGGCAACGGGATCATACTTATCAATAATTACCTTAAATGTAAATGGGTTGAATGCCCCAACCAAAAGACAAAGACTGGCTGAATGGACACAAAAACAAGATCCCTATATATGATGTCTACAAGAGACTCACCCCAAAACAAGGGACACATACAGACTGAAAGTGAAGGGCTGGAAAAAGTTCCACCCAAATAGAGACCAAAAGAAAGCAGGAGTAGAAATATTCATATCCGATAAAATAGACTTTAAAACAAAGGCTGTGAAAAGAGACAAAGAAGGACACTACATAATGATCAAAGGATCAATCCAAGAAGACAATAAAACAATTATAAATATATATGCACCCAACATAGAGGCACCACAATATGCAAGATAAATGCTAACAAGTATGAAACAGGAAGTTAACAATAACACAATAATAGTGGGAGACTTTAATACCCCACTCACACTTATGGATAGATCAATTAAACAGAAAATTAACAAGGAAACACAAACTTTAAATAATACAATAGACCAGTTAGACCTAATTGATATTTATAGGACATCTCACCCCAAAACAATGAATTTCACCGTTTTCTCAAGTGCACATGGAATGTTCTCCATGATAGACCGCATCCTGGGCTATAAATCTAGCCTTGGTAAATTCAAAAAAATTGAAATCATTCCAAGCATCTTTTCTGACCACAATGCAATAAGATTAGATCTCAATTATAGGAGAAAACCTATTAAAAAGTCCAACTTATGGTGGCTGAACAACATGCTGCTTAATAACCAACAAATCACAGAAGAAATCAAAAAAGGAATCAAAATATGCAAAGAAATGATTGAAAATGAAAACACAGCAACCAAAAACCTATGGGACTCAGTAAAAGCATTGCTAAGGGGAAAGTTCATAGCAATATAGTCATACATCAAGAAACAAGAAAAAAAAGTCAAATAAATAACCTAACTCTACATTAAAGCATCTAGAAATGGAATAATACCCCTCAGTTAGTGGAAGGAAATAAATGTTAAAAATTAGAGCAGAAATAAATGTAAAAAAAAAAAAAGAGATCATAGCAAAAATCAACAAAGCAAAAGCTGGTTCTTTGAGAAGTTAAATAAAATTGACAAACCAGATTCGTCAAGAAACAAAGGGAGAAAATTCAAATCAATAAAATTAAAAATTAAAATGGAGAGATCACAAAAGACAACACAGAAATACAAAGGATCATAAGAGACTACTATCAGCAATTATATGCCAATAAAATGGACAACTTGGAAGATAATGAACATATTCTTAGAAAAGTAAAACTTTCCAAAATGTAACCAGGTAGAAATGGAAAATCTTAACAGATTCATCACAAGCACGGAAATGGAAACTGTATTCAGAAATCTTCCAGCAAACAAAAGCCCAGGGCCAGATGGCTTCACAGCTGAGTTTTACCAAAAATTTAGAGAAGAGCTAACACCTATCCTACTCAAACTCGTCCAGAAAATTGCAGAGGAAGGTAAACTTCCAAACTCATTCTATGAGGAAACCATCACCCTAATACCAAAACCTGACAAAGATGCCACACAAAAAAAGATAACTACAGGGCAATATCACTTTTAAACATATATGCAAAAATCTTTAACAAAATTCTAGCAAACAGAACCTAAAAACATATTTAAAAGATCATACATCATGACCAAGTGGGCTTTATCCCAGGGATGCAAGGATTCTTTAATATCTGAAAATCAATCAATGTAATACACCACATTAACAAATTAAAAAATAAAAACCATATGATTATCTCAATAGATGCATAGAAAGCCTTTGACAAATTTCAACATCCGTTTATGATAAAAAAACCCTCCAGAAAGCAGGAATAAAAGGAACATATCTCAACATAATAAAGGCTATCTATGACAAACCCACAGCAAACATTATCCTCAATGGTGAAAAATTGAAAGCATTTCCCCTAAAGTTAGGAACAAGACAATGATGTCCACTCTCACCACTACTATTCAACGTAGTTTTGGAGTTTTGGCCACAGCAATCAGAGCAGAAAAAGAAATATAAGGAATCCATATTGGAAAATAAGAAGTAAAGCTCTCACTGTTTACAGATGACATGATCCTCTACATTGAAAACCCTCAAGACTCCACCAAAAAATTACTAGAGTTAATCAAAGAATATAGTAAAGTTGCAGGATATAAAATAAACACACAGAAATCCCTTGCATTGCTATACATTAACAATAATAAAACAGAAAGAGAAATTAAGGAAACAATTCCATTAACCATTGCAACAAAAAGAATTAAATACTTCGGAATGTATTTACCTAAAGGAACAAAAGACCTATATATAGAAAACTGTAAAACACTGATGAAAGAACTCAAAGATGACATAAATAGATGGAGAAGTACGTGTTCATGGATCAAAATAATCAAGATAGTGAAAATGAGTATACTACCGAAAGCAAGCTATAGATTCAATGCAATCCCTATCAAGCTACCAACAGTATTTTTCACAGAACTAGATCAAATAATTTCACAATTTGTATGGAAATACAGAAAACCTCAAATAGCCAAAGCAATCTTGAGACAGAAGAATGGAACTGGAGGAATCAACCTGTCTGACTTCAGGCTCTACTACAAAGCCACAGTCATCAAGACAGTATGGTACTGGCACAAAGACAGAAATATACATCAATGGAACAAAATAGAAAGCCCAGAGATAAATCCACACACCTATGGTCACCTTATCTTCGATAAAGGAAGCAAAGATATACAATGGAGAAAAGACAATCTCTTTAACAAATGGTGCTGAGAAAACTGGTCAACCACTTGTAAAACAATGAAACTAGAACACTTTCTAACCCCAATACACAGAAATAAACTCAAAATGGATTAAAGGTCTAAACGTAAGGCCAGAAACTCCTAGAGGAAGACAAGCAAAACACTCTCTGACATGAATCACAGCAGAATTCTTTATGACCCACCTCCCAGAATATTGGATATAAAAGCAAAAATAAGCAAATAGGACCTAATTAAACTTAAAACTTCTTCACAACAAAGGAAACTGTAACCATGGTGAAAAGACCACCTTCAGAATGGGAGAAAATAATAGCAAATGAAGCAACAGACAAAGAAGTAATCTCAAAAATATACAAGCAGCTTCTGTAGGTCAATTCCAGAAAAATAAACGACCCATTCAAAAAATGGGCCAAAGAACTAAACAGACATTTCTCCAATGAAGACATACAGATGGCTAACAAACACATGAAAAGATGTTCAACATCACGCATTATCAGAGAATTGCAAATCAAAACCACAATGAGGTACCATTTCACGCCAGTCAGAATGGCTGCTATCCAAAAGTCTACAAGCAATAAATACTGGAGATGGTGTGGAGAAAAGGGAACTCTCTTACACTGTTGATGGGAATGCAAACTAGTACAGCCACTATGGAGAACAGTGTGGAAATTCCTTAAAAAAACTGGAAGTAGAACTGTCATATGACCCAGCAATCCCACTGCTGGGCATAAACACCAAGGAAACCAGAATTGAAAGAGACATGTGTACCCAAATGTTCATCGCAGCACTGCTTATAATAGCCAGGACATAGAAGCAACCTAGATGTCCATCAGCAGACGAATGGATAAGAAAGCTGTGGCACATATATACAATGGACTATTACTCAGCCTTTAAAAAGAATACATTTGAATAAGTTCTAATGAGGTGGATGAAACTGGAGCCTATTATACAGAGTGAAGTAAGCCAGAAAGAAAAACACCAATACAGCATATTAACACATATATATGGAATTTAGAAAGATGGTAATGATAACCTTGTGAGACAGCAAAAGAGACACAGATGTATAGAACATTCTTTTGGACTCTGGGAGAAGGCGAGGGTGGGATGATTTGGGAGAATGACATTGAAACATATATATTATCATATGTGAAATGGATTGCCAATCTGGGTTTGATGCATGATACAGGATGCTCGGGGCTGGTGCACTTGCATGACCCAGAAGGAAGGTACGGGGAGGGGAATGGGAGTGGGGTTCAGGATGGGGAACCATGTACACCTGTGGCGGATTCATGTTGATGTATGGCAAAACCAATGCAATATTGTAATTAGCCTCCAATTAAAATAAATAAATTTATATTTAAAAAAATACCAGAGATGAGGTTAAAAAATTAGAATGCACATTTTCACCTGGTTTCAAGACAGAAATTAATATATATGACTTAACATATGGATTAACAGTAGTGCAAGTATGTAATAGAAAATATAGTGTTTCCCTCACTGTCCAAAAATAGCGTGTTCCTAGGAAACCTTTCGAAAGTGAAAATGTCATGAAACACAGAAGCAATTACCTTAGTTCACATCTTGCTAAAGGATGCACAAAATTAATGGATATTGAGCACAGATGCTCATGGACACAGTTCAAAGCTATGGTGACTTGATGCTGAGTGTGTTTCCCAGGAAGGAACTTGGTGAAGCTGTGCCTGTTGCCTCTGTCCAACAGCTTGCTGCAAAATAAACACTGAGCACTATTTCCACTTTTCACCTTTTTCTTAAAAGCAAAAATCCTCTTAGAATTTCTTTTAGTTAGTGAAAACTAATATTAATGAAAATTTTTCATAAAAGTAAAGTAGAATAAAATGAACTAATGGAAAGCAGAGGATACATATATTGATGTGGCATGTAGAGACCACTTTAATGGCAGAAAGTGAAGAGGATCTACAGAGCCAAAGAGCTGACTTAAAACTCAACATTCAAAAAACAAATATCATGGCATCTAGTCCCATAACTTCAAGGCAAATAGATGGGGAAACAATGAAATCAGTGTCAGATTTCATTACCTTGGGCTCCAAAATCACTGCAGATTGTGAGTGAAGCCTCCATGAAATTAAAAGGCACTTACTCCTTGGAAGGAAAGTTATGACCAACCTAGACAGCATATTGGAAAGCAGAGAAGTTACTTTGTCAACAAAGGTGCATCTAGTCAAGGCTATGGTTTTTCAAGTGGTCATGTATGGGTGCAAGAGTTGGACTGTGAAGAAAGCTGAATGCCAAAGAATTGATGCTTTTGAATGTGGTATTAGAGAATACTCTTGAGAGTCCCCTGGACTCCAAGGTGATCAAAGCAGTCAATCGTAAGGGAAATCAAGCCTGAATATTCATTGGAAGGACTGATGCTGAAGGTGAAACTCCAATACTTTGGCCATCTGATGCAAAGAATTACCTCTTTGGAAAAGACCCTCATGCTAGGAAAGATTGAAGGTGGGGGAAGAAGGGGACAACAGAGGATGAGATGATTGGATGGCATCACAGACTTGATGGACATGAGTTTGAGCAAACTCTGGGAGATAGTGAAGGACAGGGAAGCCTGTGGTACTGCAGTCCATGGGGTTGCAAAGGATCAGACATGACTTAGCCACTGAACAACAACTCTAATAGATAATTTAAAAAATATATCTTGTCATATGTAAGATTCAATATATGATAAAGAACATCATAAAGCACTGGGAAAGAGATAAATGGTATTGGTGTTATTGTTTACTTAATAGGAAAATAAATTTATATACTCATCTTATTTCATGTAGCAAAATAAATTCCAGCTGGATTAGAGAAATAAATATAAAATTAATAAAATCCTAGAGGAACACAGTGATCAGTAATTTTTCAAGTGTGAGAAGGGGACCTTCCTAAGTTTCAAAGCAGAAGAAAATCCCTAAATAATGTTGATATAAATGACTGGAATAAATCACAAAATTTTTGAATTTCAAAATATAACTAGGAAAGCTAAAAGGCAACAAATAAATTTATAAATGTAATAAAGATGGAAACTTATTTTTAAAACTCAACATAAAGGTTTAAGGAAAATGTTAAAATCCTTTATATAAAATCAAGCAATAGACATAACAATTCACAAATTATGAAAATCAAATTGTTAATTATTTTGGAAAAAATGTTCAACATTAGTAGAAATCAAGGAAGTAAAAATGCTAAATATAAAGTCACATGTTTCTCATCAGAGTAACAATATATCATCCTACTTCCTACCTACTAAAATAGTCAGATTTTTAAATGAAATAACTAATTATATCGCTTCCTGCCGTATGAATATGAATCTAGCCTAAGAAAATAATGCTGAGCATGGAAAAATCTTGATATGGTTAGATATTTTAATGTATCAGAATTTACACAGTGAAAAATAGATGCACAATATTGTATGATTTCAACTATAAGACATTCTAGCCAAGGTAAAACTATAGAGACAATAGAAAAATCAATGATTGCCAGATAGAACACAGAGAATTTTTAGAGCAGTGAAAATACTGTATGCTGCTGCCAAGTCGCTTCAGTCGTGTCTGACTCTGTGAGACCCCATAGGCGGCAACCCACCAGACTCCCCCGTCCCTGGGATTCTCCAGGCAAGAATACTGGAGTGGGTTGCCATTTCCTTCTCCAGAAAATACTGTATATGATACTCTAATAATGACTACCTGTCATCATGCTCTTGCCCAAACCCACAGAATGTACAATATCAAGAGTGAACTGTCACATAAACTATAGATTTTGGGTGGTAATGATGCATCAACGTAGGTTCATCAAATGTACCACTCTGGTGGGGGATATTGATAGTCGGGGAGGCTATGCTTGTGTGAGGGCTGGGGTATACATGGAATCGCTTCCTTGTATGTATACCTAGGGGTATACATGGAATACCTTCCTCTCAATTTTTCTGTGGACCTAAAACTACTCTAAAAACACTGTCTTTAAAGAACAGACATACCCAAACTTTAAAAAAAGAGGAATGTATAGCACAACGAATACAGTATTGTAAAGCAAAACAAACTAAAAAATAAAAATCAATTTAAAAAAGGGGGGAATGGTATCTCATTTATCATTGAGATATCACGCAGTTATCAAGAAGATGAATTCAAAATTATTTTACAATCTGATGGGAATTAATAATTTCATAGTGTTAAAACCAATCAAGAGTATAAGATTATGTAGTCTCTGTAATATCAACTAAATAAATAATTTTCCACATAGGCACAGTCCTGGGCTAAGGAAATACTGGATTCTGAATGTTTCAAGCAGTACCAAAGCAGCTTGTATTCATATTTTCCTAGACAAATAACCAGTTTGGATGATGCTTTTATCAAAATATACAAGTATATCTGCTATTGAGAACATTAAGTCTAAATCTGCATTTGCAAGGTAAAGCAGAGAACATAGCGTGGAATGCAGTTATTTGTCGACTATATCCTATGTCTAACTGATTTTGTTGGTAAATTAAAAATATACCTTTTATATTTGTCTCAAATTTCTATCTACTTGTCCCAATTGAATGACAGATGTTAGTTTGGTACACGGCTTAATATAATGGCTTAGCCATGGTACATACTCAAAATATGGAAGCTGATCAAGGCATGAGACATAACTAATAAGTGTTATAAAATCAACTCAAAGCTTTTTAGATCTCACTTGAAAAAAATTTTACACTTTTGAAACAATTTTTAAACTATTCAAAACGTTTTGAAAATGAGAACACTGCTTTATAAAATCAAAGAACAAGGCAAATGATAAACAAATCTAGTCAAGGCTATGGTTTTCCAAGTGGTCATGTATGGATGTGAGAGTTGTACTGTGAAGAAGGCTGAGCCCTGAAGAATTGATGCTTTTGAACTGTGGTATTGGAGAAGACTCTTGAGAGTCCCTTGGACTGCAAGAAGAAGAGTTGATGCTTTTGAACTGTGGTATTGGAGAAGACTCTTGAGAGTCCCTTGGACTGCAAGAAGATCCAACCAGTCCATTCTAAAGGAGATCAGCCCTGGATGTTCTTTGGAAGGAATGATGCTAAAGCTGAAACTCCATTACTTTGGCCACCTCATGTGAAGAGTTGACTCATTGGAAAAGACTCTGATGCTGGGAGGATTGGGGGCAGGAGAAGGGGACAACAGAGGATGAGATGGCTGGATGGCATCACCAACTCGATGGACGTGAGTTTGAATGAACTCCAGAAGATGGTGATGGATGGGGAGGCCTGGCGTGCTACGATTCATGGGGTCGCAAAGAGTCAGACACAACAAAACATTAGTTTGTCTCTTATTTTAATGTGCCAGTGGTCATGTGTACAAATGCTATTAGATTTGTAACAAAAGCCAGAAAAGTAAGTAATAGTTATGTGGTGGAAACAAAAATGACACATATTCCTTAACAGAGAATGATTCTCCTGTTTACTATGTATTTTAGTAGGAACATAAATAAACAGACCAGAAGGAGGATGACAGCTGCAGACAAAGTTGTTTCAGCAGTGTTCATGAAGATGAGTTATCAGAGACAAGAACTTAGTATTCAGCATTTGGATCACAGAGTGTCACACGATTAAACGGACTCCAGCAAAGAGCAATGAGGGTGGCCTGTTTATATATCCTAGGTTCCCCTTCTCATTCCTTTTAAAATCTATTTTCTTTATCTCTTTGTTTTGCGGTGTTTTTCTTGGCTTGATCTCAACCTGATGAAAATGAAGACTAGGGAAAAGAGACATCACAGATGCTTTAAATTCCACCTTTGATGGTTATTTTCTACTTTGTCAGTTTATGTAAATAAAGATTTATTGGAACACAGCTACACTCATTTGCTTACCGTCTGGGGTGACAACAGACTCAAACAAGACTGTGTAGCCCACAAGATCTAAAATATTTGCCAAGTGGACTTTTTCAGAAAAAAAAATAAATAAATAAATAAATAAAAAACTTGCGGAACCCAACGTTAAATAAATCATTTGTGCTCATCCTCACTGGTGTCCGACTCTGCAATTCCATGGACTGTAGGCCATCAGGCTCCTTTGTCCGTGGAATTTTCCAGGCAAGAATACTCTAGTGGGCTACCATACCCTCCTCCAGGGGATTTCCCTGACCCAGAGATCAAACTTACGTCTCTGAAGTCTCCTGCACTGTCAGGCAGATTCTTTACCACTGCACCTCATGGGAAGCCCAAGGTAAAATAAATATTTTTAATAACAATAACAATCTATCAACCAGGGAAAAAGTGAAAATATCCTCAGGCAAAGGAAAAATAAGCTTCCAACTCAGCAAGCTATACTTCTACCTCCTTTGATGGCTTTGGGTGTGTAGAGCCAAGTGAGATCTCCCAGGACCTTTCAAGGGCAGGAGGCACAAGAAGGCCTCCCACACAATGGAGGGATTTCCTTCCATTGGCTAGATTTCATGGTGGCTAATTTTCCAAGTTACTTTGTAGGAAACATGATGATAAAGACCTGTCAACAGCTTCCATATCAAAAATGTCCTAAATACAAGGCTTAGATAGCAGAATAAGAAAATACGTGCTTTAGCATGCCAAACCCTAAAGTTAAAGTGCCAATTCACATAGGCTTGAGGTTCTCATTGGTATATACTTAGTTTGCATAAGCATACTGGGGTTAATGATGATAGAGTCAATGTAGAGTGCTTGAAATGTTTTCCAAAGAACCCAGTGAATTATGTCTTAGCAACTTTCCCTTCTTGGTAAATATAATAGTAAGAAAGGAGTACAAGGACTTCTCAGGTTGCATTCTTAAACATACCTTTCAAAGGATTTGCATTGTTCTGCTGTCACTGTCAGAGATCATCCTAGCTTTGGAAAATTCTCAATTGCTTTGTAATTAAGTGATTTCTATATTGATTAAAAAAAAATTGGACCACATAAAATACTGCCTTTTCTGTATACACCTGAGAGAATTTAATGTATATATTTATTTATATAAATAAATATATTATAACTTCATTAAAAATTGCATTTAAATGTTTGTGCCTTTAATATCTAAGTAATAAAAATAGTAATTCAATGCTATGGAGAAGACAATGGACACATTTTCCTTTGGTCAAACTAAAACATTCTGTATGTAGAAGACTTGAGTCAAAAAAACAAAAGCAAAAAAAATGAGTTAAGGAGTCAACTGTCCTAGGATTCAGTTACATAATCACTTCCAGTAAATACTATGATGATTCTAGGGAGGTCGTTTGAAGATGCCAGTTTCTTTCCATCCCGAAGCTGGAAGTATTACCTCACTCTGCCTGTACTTCTCGCTGGGCACATGATGGTTAAATGCATTAGTTCAGTTCAGTTCAGTCACTCAGTCGTGTCCGACTCTTTGCGACCCCATGAATCGCAGCACGCCAGGCCCCCCCTGCCATCACCAACTCCCAGAGTTCACTCAGACTCATGTCCATTGTGTCAGTGACGCCATCCAGCCATCTCATCCTCTGTCATCCCCTTCTCCTCATGCCCTTAATCCCTCCCAGCATCAGAGTTTTTTTCCAATGAGTCAACTCTTTGCATGAGGTGGCCAAAGTACTGGAACTTCAGCTTTAACATCATTCCTTCCAAATAAATCCCAGAGCTGATCTCCTTCAGAATGGACTGGTTGGATCTCCTTGCAGTCCAAGGGACTCTCAAGAGTTTTCTCTGACACCACAGTTCAAAAGCATCAATTCTTCGGTGCTCAGCCTTCTTCACAGTCCAACTCTCACATCCACGCATAACGACAGGAAAAACCAAAGCCTTGACTATACAGACCTTAGTCGGCAAAGTAATGTCTCTGTTTTTCAATATACGATCTAGGTTGGTCATAACTTTTCTTCCAAGGAGTAAACGTCTTTTAATTTTATGGCTGCAGTCACCATCTACAGTGATTTTGGAGCCCCCCAAAATAAAGTCTGACACTGTTTCCACTGTTTCCCCATCTATTTCCCATGAAGTGATGGGACCGGATGCCACGATCTTCATTTTCTCAATGTTGAGCTTTAAGCCAACTTTTTCACTCTCCTCTTTCACTTTAACTGTTAATAATATCATTCTGCTTCCTGGAGAAAATCAGAAGATCAGAACCCAGCCTAATGAATCCCTACTCCCAGATGCTTTGAGAATTCTCTTTTTCTCATGAAAAACTATTGCTGTATTTTTCCATGACCAGTCACTGAAAATGATAAAGCTTCTGTCAAATCGGTTAGGTATAACCTTATGTACTCTTATTTCACAATCTTTAATTTTTCACAGTACATTATGATATTATTATAAAAATGTCATACAGAGAGAGAACATATCTCTTGACCTCCCCATCCCAATTGACCAGTGGGGTGTAGATCCTTATAGAATTTTTTTACAAATTAAGTTATATATTTTTGAACTCTGTGGAACTTGTAAATAACTTTGTTTTCACATTTGGAAAATATTCAAGTGATTTTTTTTGCCATTTTTATATAAGTAAAATAATTTTTCACAGATTTGGAATTTGATTTGACTAATATTGCTTTGGGGCTTCCCTGGTAGCTCAGAGGTTAAAGCATCTGCCTGCAATGCGGGAGACCAGGGTTCGATCCTTGAGTTGGGAAGATCCCCTGGAGAAGGAAATGGCAACCCACTCCAGTACTCTTGCCTGGAAAATCCCATGGACGGAGGAGCCTGGTAGGTTACAGTCCATGTGGTCGTAAAGAGTTGGACACGACTGAGCAACTTCACTTCACTTCAATATTGCATTGACTTGGACTTTATGAAAAAATAAAACAATTTCTGAAAACAGATCTATTGCCTTGGGCTTTGTATAGACTTAAATACATGCTCCAAATTTTGTTGTCATAAGTTTGTCTTAAAAATCACTGTTGTTTAATTTTATGAAGAACTTTAATTGGATTACTGGTTATTTAGCATCAAGGAGGGGAAGAACCTGCAGAATAAGAATGAGGAGGGGAAAACAACAGAATAAAAAGAATTAGAATAGAAATGAAATTTTAAAAAATAATAATAAAATAAATAAATAAAAACATGCAATTTAGCAATCTTAAAATCAGATAACAAAAGACAGTATGAAAATGAGTGAGACCGACCTATTAAAAGAAAAATAATAGAGTAAGATAACAGAAGAATCTACTTAAAACAAAATTAATCCAAATGTTTGAAAGTAGGAGAATTGACAAAGGAATACCAGTTGCAAAACCATATGCAAAGGAAAATACCTTTAGTTACTGACTCATTCAGGAACTTTCTCTGTTGATAAAAGGCAAAAATCCATGATGGGTAACTAATCATTTGTTAATATAGCAAGGAAAAATAAAAATAAACCAAATTTGCTGTATATTTTGGGCTTCTCTGGTGGCTCAGATGGTAGTGTCTGCCTGTAATGCAGGAGACCTGGGTTCTATCCTTGGGTCAGGAAAATCCCATGGAGAAGGAAATGGAGCACATTTTAGTACTCTTGCCTGGAAATTTTCATGGACAGAGGAGCATGGTACGCTTATATCTATAGGACGCCAATTAGATTACTAACAAAAGTAAGTATATGATTAATAAAGTAGGAATATAAAATGAGTGAAATATTAAAATAAAAACACATTATAAACTTCTACATGCAATCTGATACTCTTTTTTATTTTTTATTTTGATACTCTTTTTTAAAAAAATTACTTTATTTTTTGGAGGCTAATTGCTTTACAGTATTGTAGTGGTTTTGTCATACATTGACATGAATCTGCCACAGGTGTACATGAGTTCCCCATCCTGAACCCCACTCCCGCCTCCCTCCCCATCCCGCCCTCTGGTTCATTCCAGTGCACCAGCCCCGAGCATCCTGTATCATGCATCAAACCCAGATTGGCAATCTGTTTCATGTATGATAATATACATGTATCAATGCCATTCTCCCAAATCATCCCACCCTCGCCCTCTCCCACAGAGTCCAAAAGAATGTTCTATACATCTGTGTCTCTTTTGCTGATTCTCACATACAGGATTATCTTTGCCATCTTTCTAAATTCCATATATATGCACTAGTATACTGTATTGGTGTTTTTCTTTCTGGCTTACTTTACTCTGTATAATAGGCTTCAGTTTCATCCACCTCATTAGAACTTATTCAAATGTATTCTTTTTAAAGGCTGAATAATACTCCATTGTGTATATTTACCACAGCTTTCTTATCCATTCATCTGCTGATGAACATCTAGGTTGCTTCCATGTCCTGGCTATTATAAACAGTGCTGCAATGAACACTGTGGTACACGTGTCTCTTTCAATTCTGGTTTCCTTGGTGTGTATGCCCAGCAGTGGGATTGCTGGGTCATATGGCAGTTCTACTTCCAGTTTTTTAAGGAATTTCCACACTGTTCTCCATAGTGGCTGTACTAGTTTGCATTCCCATCAACAGTGTAAGAGGGTTCCCTTTTCTCCACACCATCTCCAGTATTTATTGCTTGTACATTTTGGATAGCAGCCATTCTGACTGGCATGAAATGGTACCTCATTGTGGTTTTGATTTGCATTTCTCTGATAATGCGTGATGTTGAACATCTTTTCATGTGTTTGTTAGCCATCTGTATGTCTTCATTGGAGAAATGTCTGTTTAATTCTTTGGCCCATTTTTTGAATGGGTCATTTATTTTTCTGGAATTGAACTGCAGGAGCTGCTTATATATTTTTGAGATTAATTCTTTGTAAGTTGCTTCGTTTGCTATTATTTTCTCCCATTCTGAAGGCGGTCTTTTCACCTTGGTTAGAATTTCCTTTGTTGTGCAGAAGCTTTTAAGTTTAATTAGGTCCTATTTGTTTATTTTTGCTTTTATATCCAATATTCTGGGAGGTGGGTTATAAAGGATTCTGCTGTGATTCATGTCGGAGAGTGTTTTGCTTGTCTTCCTCTAGGAGTTTCTGGCCTTACGTTTAGACCTTTAATCCATTTTGAGTTTATTTCTGTGTATGGGGTTAGAAAGCGTTCTAGTTTCATTGTTTTACAAGTGGTTGACCAGTTTTCCCAGCACCACTTGTTAAAGAGATTGTCTTTTCTCCATTGTATATCTTTGCCTCCTTTATCGAAGATAAGGTGACCATAGGTGTGTGGATTTATCTCTGGGCTTTCTATTTTGTTCCATTGATCTATATTTCTGTCTTTGTGCCAGTACCATACTGTCTTGATGACTGTGGCTTTGTAGTAAAGCCTGAAGTCAGGCAGGTTGATTCCTCCAGTTCCATTCTTCTTTCTCAAGATGGCTTTGGCTATTCGAGGTTTTTTGTATTTCCATACAAATTGTGAAATTATTTGATCTAGTTCTGTGAAAAATACCGTTGGTAGCTTGATAGGGATTGCATTGAATCTATAGCTTGCTTTCGGTAGTATACTCATTTTCACTGTCTTGATTCTTCCGATCCATGAAAACGGTATACTTCTCCATCTATTTATGTCATCTTTGAGTTCTTTCATCAGTGTTTTACAGTTTTCTATATATAGGTTTTTGTTCCTTTGGGTAGATTCATTCTTAAGTGTTTAATTCTTTTCATTGTAATGGTGAATGTAATTATTTCCTTAATTTCTCTTTTTGTTTTCTCATTGTTAGTGTATAGGAATGCAAGAGATTTCCGTGTGTTTATTTTATATCCTGCAACTTTACTATATTCTTTGATTAACTCTAGTAATTTTCTGGTGGAGTCTTGAGGGTTTTCTATGTAGAAGATCATGTCATCTGTAAACAGTGAGAGTTTTACTTCTTATTTTCCAATATGGGTTCCTTTTATTTCTTTTTCTGCTCTGATTGCTGTGGCCAAAACTTCCAAAACTACGTTGAATAGTAGTGAGAGTGGACATCATTGTCTTGTTCCTGAATTTAGGGGACATGCTTTCAGTTTTTCATGTTGAGGATAATGTTTGCTGTGGGTTTCTCATATATAGCTTTTATTATGTTTATGTATGTTCCTTCTATTCCTGCTTTCTGGAAGGTTTTTTTTTGTTTATCATAAACCGATGTTGAAATTTGTCAAAGGCTTTCTTTGCATCTATTGATATAATCATATGGTTTTTATTTTTTTTAATTTGTTAGTGTGGTGTATTACATTGATTGATTTTCAGATATTGAAGAATCCATGCATTCCTGGGATAAAGCCCACTTGGTCATGCTGTATGATATTTTAAATATGTTTTTGCGTTCTGTTTGCTAGAATTTTGTTGAGGATTTTTGCATCTATGTTCAAACAAGATATTGCCCTGTAGTTTTCTTTTTGTGTGGCATCTGTGTCAGGTTTTGGTATTAGGGTGATGGTTTCCTTATAGAATGAGTTTGGAAGTTTACCTTCCTCTGCAATTTTCTGAACGAGTTTGAGTAGGATAGGTGTTAACTCTTCTCTAAATTTTTATAAGACTCAGCTGTGAAACCATCTGGTCCTGGGCTTTTGTTTGCTGGAAGATTTCTGAATACAGTTTCCATTTCCGTGCTTGTGATGGATCTGTTTAGATTTTCCATTTCTACCTGGTTCAGTTTGGAAAGTTTCATTTTTCTAAGAATTTGTCCATTTGTTCCAAGTTGTCCATTTTATTGGCATATAATTGCTGAAGTAGTCTCATGATCCTTTGTATTTCTATGTTGTCTGTTATGATCTCTCCATTTTCATTTCTATTATTGATTTAATTTTTCTCCCTTTGTTTCTTGATGAGTCTGGATAATGATTTGTCAATTTTATTTATCCTTTCAAAGAACCAGCTTTTGACTTTGTTGATTTTTGCTATGGTCTCTTCTGTATCCTTTGCATTTATTTCTGCCCTAATTTTTAAGATTTATTTCCTTCTACTAACCCTGGTGTTCTTAGTTTCTTGCTTTTCTAGTTGCTTTAGGTGTAGAGACAGATTTTTTTTATTGGACGCTTTCCTTGTTTCTTGAGGTATGCCTGTATTGCTATGAACCTTCCCCTTAGCACTGTTTTACAGTGTTCCACAGGTTTTGGGTTGTTGTGTTTTCATTTTCATTCATTTCTATGCACATTTTTATTTTTTTTCTGATTTCTTCTGTGATTTGTTGGTTACTCAGCAGCATGTTTTTCAACCTCCATATGTTGGCACTTTTAATAGTTTTTCTCTTGTAATTGAGATCTAATCTTACTGCATTGTGGACAGAAAAGATGCTTGGCATGATTTCAATTGTTTTGAATTTACCAAGGCTAGATTTATGGCCCAGGATGTGATCTATCCTGGAGAAGGTTCTATGTGTGCTTGAGAAAAAGGTGAAATTAATTGTTTTGTGGTGAAATGTCCTATAGATATCAATTAGGTCTAACTGTTCTAGTGTATCATTTAAAGTTTGTGTTTCCTTTTAATTTTTTGTTTAGTTGATCTATCCATAGGTGTGAGTGGGGTATTAAAGTCTCCCACTATTATTGTGTAATTGTTAATTTCCCCTTTCATACTTGTTAGCATTTCTCTTACATATTTTGGTACTCCTATGTTGGGTGCATATATATTTATGATTGTTATATATTCTTCTTGGATTGATCCTTTGATCATTATATATGTCCTTCTTTGTCTCTTTTCACAGCCTTTGTTTTAAAGTCTATTTTATCTGATATGAATATTGCTACTCCTGCTTTCTTTTGGCCTCTATTTGCATGGAATATCTTTTTCCAGCCCTTCACTTTCAGTCTGTATGTGTTCCCTGTTTTGAGGTGGGTCTCTTGTAGATGACATATATAAGGGTCATGTTTTTGCATCCATTCAACCAGTCTTTGTCTTTTGATTGGGACATTCAACCCATTTACATTTAAGGTAATTATTGGTAAGTATGATCCTGTTGCCATTTACTTTATTGTTTTGGGTTCAAGTTTATACCCCCTTTCTATGTTTCCTGTCTAGAGATGATCCTTTAGCATTTGTTGGAGAGCTGGTTGGGTGGTGCTGAATTATCTCAGCTTTTGCTTGTTTGTAAAGCTTTTGATTTCTCCTTCATATTTGAATGAGATCCTTGCTGGGTACAGTAATCTGGGCTGTAGGTTATTTTTGTTCATCACTTTACATATGTCCTGCCATTCCTTCCTGGCCTGAAGAATTTCTATTGAATGATCAGCTGTTATCCTTATGGGAATCCCCTTCTGTGATATTTCTTGTTTTTCCCTTGTTGCTTTTAATATTTGTTCTTTGTGTTTGATCTTTGTTAATTTGATTAATATATGTCTTGGTGTGTTTCGCCTTGGGTTTATCCTGTTTGGAACTCTCTGGGTTTCTTGGACTTGGGTGATTATTTCCTTCCCCATTTTAGGGAATTTTTCAACTATTATCTCCTCAAGGGTTTTCTCATAGTCTTTCTTTTTGTCTTCTTCTGGGACTCCTATGACTCAAATGTTGGGACAGTTAACATTGTCCCAGAGTTCTCTGTGATTGTCCTCATTTCTTTTAATTTGTTTTTATTTTTTCCTCTCTGATTCATTTATTTCTACCACTCTATCTTCTACTTCACTAATCTTATCTTCTGCCTCCATCATTCCAATATTGTTCCCTCTAGAGTGTTTTTTAATCTCATTTATTATTCATTATATACTTTTTTTATTTCTTCTAGGTCCTTGTTAAACCTTTCTTGCCTCTTCTCAATCCTTGTCTCCAGGCTATTTGTCTGTGATTCCATTTTGATTTCAAGATTTTGGATCATTTTCACTATCATTATTCAGAATTCTTTATCATGTAGATTCCTTACCTCTTCCTCTTTTGTCTGGTTTGGTGGTCATTTATCCTGGTTTTTTTTTTTTTTTACCTGCTGGGTATTCCTCTGTCTCTTCATCCTGTTTATATTGCTGTCTTTGGGGTGGCCTTTCTGTATTCTGGCAGTTTGTGGAGTTCTCTTTATTGTGGAGTTTCCTCACTGTGGGTGGGGTTGTATGGATGGTTGTCAAGGTTTCCTGGTTAGGGAAGCTTGTGTTGGTGTTCTCGTGGGTGGAGCTGGATTTCTTCTCTCTGGAGTGCAATGAAGTGTCCAGTAATGAGTTATGAGATGTCAATGTGTTTGGAGTGACTCTGGGCAGCCTGTATATTGAAGCTCAGGGCTGTGTTCCTGTGTTGCTGGAGAATTTGCATGGTATGTCTTACTCTGGAACTTGTTGGCTCTTGGGTGGTGCTTGGTTTCAGTGTAGGTATGGAAGCATTTGATGAGCTCCTGTCGATTAATGTTCCCTGGAGTCAGGAGTTCTCTGGTGTTCTCAGGATTTGGATTTAAGCCTCCTGCTTCTGGTTTTCAGCCTTATTTTTACAGTAACCTCAAGATTTCTCTAACTATACAGCACTGTTGATAAAACATCTCCTTTTTAAGACAATGACCTGCTTTTCTGGGTGCCTGATGTCCTCTGCCGGCATTCAGAAGTTGTTTTGTGGAATTTATTCTGTGTTAAATGTTCTTTTGATGAATTTGTGGGGGAGAAAATGGTGTCCCTGTCCTAGTCCTCTGCCATCTTAAGACTGCCACCCCTGGTAAACTTTTTTGAATGCTACAAAGTATTTATTGTATGATTTCTATTATTTTGGCTTAATAAACTGATTTTTATTTCCCTTATATCTAATTTCTCCCTCAGGATGTTCTTTCTTCAAACATTTATTTGACATTCATTTCTATATAAATTAAGGCTGAGCCTGGAAGCTCAGATGGTAAAGAATGTGATCGCCAAAGAATTGATGCTTTTTAACTGTGGTGTTGGAGAAGACTCTTGAGAGTCCCTTGGACTGCAAGGATATCCAACCAGTCCATTATGAAGGAGATCAGCCTTGGGTGTTCTTTGGAAGGAATGATGCTAAAGCTGAAACTCCAGTACGGTGGCCACCTTATGTGAAGAGTTGACTCATTGGAAAAGACTCTGATGCTCAGAGGGATTGGGTGCAGGAGGAAAAGGGGATGACAGAGGATGAGGTGGCTGGATGGCATCACTGACTCGATGGACATGAGTTTGAGTGAACTCCAGGAGATGGTGATGGACAGGGAGACCTGGCATGCTGTGATTCATGGGGTCACAAGGAGTCGGACCTGACTGAGTGACTGAACTGAACTGACCTAAACAGTGCAGGAAACTAGGGTTCAATTCCTGGACCAGGAAGATTCCCCTCTAGAAGGGAATGACAGTCCACTCTAGTGTTCTTGCCAGGATAATCCTGTGGACAGAGGAGCCTGGCAGGCTATAGTCCATGGAGTCTCAAAGAGTCAGGCATGACTGAGGGACTAACACATTTAGCACTTTCCATGTAAATGTATATCATTTTGTACATTTCCTGAAAATCCCATTTGTACTATAATTGTAGTTTCACTCAACTTATAGTTCTTTTTGTTTGACATCTTTAGATGGTATGTATAAGTTTTGTCATCTTTATATCCTGTGGTAGGATTTTTTTTAGTTACTCGTAAAAATGGTTAATGTTACTTAATCCTGGACACTTTATATGTGTATTTGCAGGTATAAGGTGACTATATAAATTTATTATACAAATAATTTCATTATTATTATTATTAGCTGCACCACATAGCTTGCAGGATCTTAGTTCCCTGACCAAGGATTGAACCGAGGCCTTTGGCAGAGAGAATATGGAGTCCTAACCACTGGATTGCCAGGACTTCTCAAAACCTTTTCATTATTGAAACTCAAAGGGGACACTGTTAATTATAACACTGAACAGTAGGGATAAATAAGACTCTGCTAGGGAATCCAGGCCACTTGTTAACTCTGTGAACCTAGAAAGCTTTTCACATTGGAGAATGCAGGTATAGACAGTTTTTATAGTAACTTTTTCTGTGAAGGAGAGGAATAAGAGTGGTAGATGTAGGGCAACACAGGATCAAATAATGCCATTTATTTTTAATTGAATCTGTTTAAATGTTGGTAGGGAGACCTCAGTGAAAATAGAGATAGTCAAATGATATTACAAGGTTAAATAATGAACAAAGAGATCTTTGTGAAGAGGTCACAAGGGTAGGATTCTGACCAGAGGAAGAGGAATTAACCATTGTGCATAGAAGGAAAAAAAAAAGGAAAGAGAGCTTCATATGTAAATGAGTTTGCAGGTAGAGGCTAGGTGTGTGTGTGTGTGCTCAGTTGCTCCGACTCTTTGTGACCCTATGGACTCTAGCTCTCCAGGCTCCTATGTTCATGGGATTTCCCAGGCAAGAACACCAGAGTGGGTTGCCATTTCTTTCTCCAGGGGATATTCCAAACCCAGGGTTCAATTCACATATCTTGGATCTCCTGCATTGCAGCCAAACTATTTAATACTGAATTGCCAGGGAAGCCCTAGTTTACTGCTTCTGAAACATTAAAAGAAAAGGATCAGATATCAGATTTTTTTAAGCTTTTAAAAATATGAAAAATTGATATTTGAAGT
Source organism: Aepyceros melampus (assembly GCA_006408695.1). Lineage (NCBI taxonomy): Eukaryota > Metazoa > Chordata > Mammalia > Artiodactyla > Bovidae > Aepyceros > Aepyceros melampus. The sequence continues at coordinate 61,950 of SJXQ01011509.1, read as the reverse complement.
TGAAAGGAGAAAGTGTTATTACAGAGTAGATTTTCTTGTGCAACTGAAAATAACAGGAAGGATACAGACACACAAGACTGAAAGAAAATTATTTGGCCATAAAAAGCCATTGACAGAATCCCTGCTATAAATCAAAGCACAGATTTTTCCAGAGTCTCGGCAAACACATAAAGGCCATTTCTGACTATTTTTATCCAAAATATTTGGAAACATCATATTAAGATGTGTTAGCTATTAGAATTTACATTGTGGCCTACGAATTTCAGGACAAGATGAAGATGCTTTGAGTTACTCTCCCTGCTAACGATGCTGAATGATACAGTATAACAAATCTTGAATCTGAACTCAGTAACCAATGTTATCTTAAGTGACTTCAGAATTCTATACCTTCTTTTTGTTGATTATTAAATGAGAACAATAATGATTATTCTCTAGGGATTTTGTAATGTAAATGATAAGATGTATATGCAACAGTTATATAAAGTACTATGCTGCTGCTGCTGCTGCTAAGTCGCTTCAGTCATGTCCGACTCTGTGCGACCCCAGAGACGGCAGCCCACCAGGCTCCCCCGTACTTGCGATTCTCCAGGCAGGTACACTGGAGTGGGTTGTCATTTCCTTCTCCAATGCATGAAAGTGAAAAGTGAAAGTGATGTCACTCAGTCGTGTCTGACTCTCTGCGACCCCATGGACTGCCGTCCACCAGGCTCCTCCATCCATGGGATTTTCCAGGCAAGAGTACTGGAGTTGGGTGCCATTGCCTTCTCCGATAAAGTACTATACATGTGCAAATTTTCAGTGCTCTGATAAATAGTATTTAGACTTTCTTTACTATATACGGTTATAAACTTTCAAATTTGGAAAAGACTTTTCCAAGGACCAGCTTTGCTAACTTTCCCCAGCTATTCATCAGACCTACTGACTTGTTTTCACCAACTTTAATTGATATCTATTAAAGATTGTTTCTTTCATTCTGGAACAAAACCTGCATACTTTTATTCATTCCATACAAATTTATTGCTCACCTATCCTGGGAAAGAATGTATTATGTGCTAAAATTTCAAAGGTGAAAATACTTGTTTTCAAAAAGGCTGGGTTATAGTCATGGAGATAAACTCATAAACAATTGTAATGCATTGTGTTCAGGGAAATGAAAGTAAGTCACACTGTCTCTGTGGGAAAACAGATGCCTAAGACACTCAACCTAGGCTGGTTAAGAAAAGCTTCCTGGAGAAGGTAAGATCTGAACGTCATCATTCATTCATTCAGCAAATGTTATCAATACACTACAGTTCTAAGCACTTAAGATATATGTTGGATTGTTCTAGCCTTTAAGCACTTATATTCTATCACAAGAGACAAACAATCCAATAATCACTCCAATAAATATAAAATTACAACCATGGTAATTGATGGAAAAGGAGAGATACCTAACACTTGGAGAGCTCCTAATAGGCATATCTGTTCTAGTTTCAAGTTAGGTTGGGGGAACACTTCCCTCATAAAGTAACTGATATCTAAAGGATGAATAGGAGTTCATTAGTTTAGGTTGGGCCATAGACTAATTCCTGGCAGAAGAAATAGCCTATTTAAGAGGGAATGTAGTCATTGGAATATTTGAGAAGAACCCAATAAATAGTAGCCCTTTTCACTTTCTAGGTTTTGAGTAAGTTCAGGAGAAAAAAAAAAGTAGGAATAACTCAAAAGTTTCATTTATTAATGACAAAGTTGTTACTGGAGAATGTTGCATATGTGTGAGTCAAATTCACTTCCTGTTATTGAATACTAGAATTAGTCATATTTACTTGCCTAGTTAAAAATGATTATAGACCACTTATGGCCTCAGGGAGTAGAAGCCTTTGGAGATGTTTACAACACATGCTAAGAAACAGAACAAAACTTGAACATTTTGCAAGGTGAGTGGAAAGACTATGTAGAAGGGAGAGGTTGAAGTTAATAGAAGTGGGATGAATGATGAATCAAGATTCTGGAGAAGGGAGGTGGACAGGGACTGGATTGGCATGAAACAAGTGAAGGGTTCAGGGCAAAGTGTTTAAGGACACACTCATTCTCGGTGTCATTCAAGTAAAGTGTTGGCATCTGAAAGTGAATGCTGCTTAAGTCTTGTGCCCTGGGCATCTCTCTTGCCTTACCCTAGTCCTTGTCCTGCTGAACGGCCTGGTATTAAAAGCAGAGAGGAGGAACTGGTTCTGAGAAAAAAGCAAAGATATGGCATCCTCTGAGACTGGAAGAATGATGACAGTCAGATTCACTTCTGATTATTGGAGATGTGCCCAGTAATGGAATAATGCACAAGAAGTTAAGAGATAACAGGTTGGATAGTTTCATGTTTCTTAATGATGAACTAAGAAAAAAAATTCAACAGCTTAGAATAAGTATGGAGTGTGAGAGTTGTGAATATTTAGAGAATGCTGCAAAGGAGGGGTACTCACAGGTAGGACTTTGTTAATGCTGAAAATTAGTATCATTGGTTATCTCCACTTGTGTACAGCTGCATGTGTTCATGAGTGGCTGAGGCATAATATAGCACCAATGCAGGGTAGATGTGTTACAGAGTATGACGATGGATAAGAGTTAAAATGAAAGCGGAATCCAGGGGATAAACCTTGGGTGTCAGGTATATTGTCGAAACAGGAGAAGCCAGTGTGGTGACAAGGGAGACAGTAATGGTTTCATGAAGCTGAAGAAGAGAGATGGCTGGAGTGGGTTGCATGTATAAGAACTGTGAAGAGCCTTAGGGATTTTTTTGTTTTTTTTATTATTCTTTTCAGCAGATGAGTCTGTTTCAGTGTTTCTGAGTGAAGTCCTAGATACATATGGCTGTGGATGTGTATCAGTGAAAGTCAATGAAGTTTAAAAGATGAAGGAATTGAGAAGCTCAGTGGATGAATGGTAAGTCCACACAAGCCTTGAACTGCCCTAAAATGACGGATGAGTTAGACTTCACATATTGTAATCCTGATTCTAAAATGACTGGTGAATATTAGTGAGTGCCTCAGGAGAAAGCCTATAGATGACAGTAATGAGTGGGATTAAAGTATGATTCATTGAGATGGCATGAGTTTAGAAGAAGAAAAGCCTTTAAAAATGTGAGTATAAAAATATGTGGAATGTTGGATAATGATTTGGCTGTGATTAATAAAGCTTCAAAAGAATGGTGTCCTCCAAGGAAAGTCAGGTTTCACTTGACTTCAGTGAAGAATTTGAGTATGTAAGGGATGTAGGAGTGTACTGCTGAATGAAACTCATGGAGGACTTTGTGGAAATATATATATATATATATATATACATACGCTTTTTTTTTTTTTTTTTGAGGAGGGAGAGAAGAGTATGGACTCTGTTATCTCAATGGCCTGGCTTAAATCCTAGCTCCAGTTAAAAGCCCTGTAATTGTAAACAAGTTATTGACTTGAGTTCCTTGTTTATAAAATGGAGTTATAACCTATGCAGTTCATAGGTTTATTGTAAAGAGTAAGTAAAGTATGTTTACTGCTTAGCACATAGTAATTGATAAATAAAAATTAGTATTATAAGGATCAGTACGGAGATGGCCAAAGATAAATAGTCATGACTCCTAGTGGCATTAACTGACTTTAGTTCTAAGGTCTAATTAGAAGTCTGGGGATGTATGCATTGTAGTCTAGTATGAGATACTTAGGCCAGCACTTTGCAGCATGGTGATTGGCCATCAGTGGACATGCCAGAGCTACCAATCTGGTTCACTGGCTTTTCTCCTACTGGTCATATCTAGGTGAAGAGTTGTGGACTCTGAAAAAAAGTTAATTCATTGCCACTTAAAATATGTTTTATTTCCTGGGAAGTCTCACTTTGGATTGAATCAAATAGAGTAGAAAAGTCTCCCTTCAGTGTCAGATTTGAACTATATGACCTAAACCTGTAAACTCTTAGCCTTATTCTGCTATCTCCCTCCTCTATTTTAAAATACATTTTATTTATTTTTAATTATGAAATGCAACAAAGATGGAAAAAAGTATAGAGGAGAATATTAGTAGTTAATAGTGCTGTGTTGACTTTGTGTTAGGAACTGTTTTATGTGCTTTGCATGTAACAACTCATTTAATCTATAAAAGAGTGCTATGAGATAGGTTGTTACTATTATTCCTATTTTGTAGATAAAAAAGTCTCAGGGAGATAAATATGTAAATAAATATGTAATTTATCCAGGATCACACAGCTGGTAGGTAGCCTCTCTATTGAATAGTTACACTATATTGCTTTTCATGTGTTATCTTTAACAAATCTTTAATATTTTACAATTTGCTTCAGATATATTTTTGTGGAAAATTACAGAATATAACTCAGTTCTCCTCCCATTTCCTCCTCTTTTGTTTGCCCAAAGGTAACTACTATCTTGAATTCAATGTTTATTAATTCTATGGATGTTTCTACAAGTTATATATATATATATATATATATATATATGCACAAAGAATGCATAGAATTATTTTACAGACTTTTTATTGTTTTTTACTCTTAATATGACATTTTTAGATGTAGCCTTATTGATATATAGAGTTGGAGGTTGTTAATTTTTAGATTACTCCAGAGAATATATATGGTACCTATTATTCTGTTTATGAACCTGCTGTAGATTGAGTTGTTGCCTCAAGTTCTTTACCCCTGCCTCCATCCACAGTCTTTTCAATGTGACTGTTCAGTTTCTTTCATTAGAGGTGGAATATATTTTCATACTCAGTTCATGTTAGGTTTGGCCATGACTCAGTTCATGTTAGGTTTGACTAAAGGACAAAGGACAAAGTGCCCTTTAGGTTTTCAGTTCATGTTAGGTTTAACTAAAGGAATATTAGCAGGCATAACACAAGAGGAGTCTCAAAATGTGTTTCTATGTTTGGATCTGCCCTCTTGCACTTCTGCCATCAATATATCAGACAAAAATCCCCAGCTAGTCTGCTAGTTCAAAGATAGGCACATAGAGCAAATCTAAACCAAATTTGTGGCCTGAAACCAAGACCAGATCAGGCTAGCTGAGATCACTAGAGCCACCTTAGGCAACCTACAGATATATGAGCAGGCATCCATGAGAATTGTTTTAAACCACTAATTTGGGGATGGATAGAGCTAACTGAAATAAACTTTTGTATATTTACAATATTTTACTACAAAAGCAGTTCTTGTATAAATAATGAGCAGGTTTCTCTGAATATATAGAAGTTGAATCGCTGGATTACAGTGTGTACATTCTCACCTTTACTAGGCACAGTGCTAGTTTCCTCTGCAAATAAACTGTTTTCTTGTTTGTTTCTCCACCCCCTCAAGAACAGTGAGTAGCTTTCAAGTTTTATTTGTTTACTGTTCTGACAGTATGCAATATCTCATTTGACTTTACATTTTCATTATTACTTATGAGGTTTAACATATATTTTATATTTATTGACCATTTGAGTTTCACCACGTGTGTGTCCTCTCTTCCTGTCCTTTGCCTATTTTTCTATTTTACAAGATTTTTAAAGTTTTGCTTTTTCATATCCATCTATTCTTATTTCACTTATCCCATTCTTGGTAATTTATTTATTTATGTATTTATTTTTTACTGGATATAATTGCTTTGTCTTTTGATCACTGTAAAAATACTTGCTTTAAAGTCCTTCTCTAAATCAAGGATCAGCTAACTTTTTCTGTAAAAGACCAGACAATAAATACTGTAGGATTTTTGGACCTGACTCAGTTACAATTACTGTACCAAGCCATAGTAATTCAAGAGGAGCCAGAGATCTTACATACATGAATGGGCATGGCTGTGTTCCAATAAAATTTATTTACAGCAACAAGCATGTAAATGTAGCATGAGGGCCACTAGAATGACTGTGCTCTACAGCTAATTTCATCTGGAGTAAATTCATTTTCAAATGGTTGATGTTATTGATTAGTCTTATCTGTATACGTCTTAAGTATTTTTGACTTTGGTTTCTCTTTAAGGGAAATGGCATCTGGCCCCATCACTTCATGGCAAATAGATGGAAACAGTGGCTGACTTTAGCTTTGGAAGCTCCAAAATCACTGTAGATGGTGATTGCAGCAATGAAATTAAAAGATGCTTATTCCTTGGAAGAAAAGTTATGACCAACTTAGACAGCATATTTAAAAGCAGAGATATTACTTTGCTAACAAAGGTCCATCTAGTCAAAGCTATGATTTTTCCAGTGGTCATGTATGGATGTGAGAGTTGGACTATAAAGAAAGCTGAGCACAGAAGAACTGATACTTTTGAACTGTGGTGTTGGAGAAGACTCTTGAGAGTCCCTTGGACTCCAAGGAGATCCAACCAATCCATCCTAAAGGAGATCAGTCCTGGGTGTTTATTGGAAGGCCTGATGTTGAAACTGAACTCCGATACTCTGGCCACCTGATCGAAGAGCTGACTCATTTGAAAATACCCTGATGCTGGGAAAAATTGAGGGCAGGAGAAGGGGATGACAGAGGGTGAGATGGTTGGATGGCATCACTGACTCAGTGGACATGGATTTGGGTGGACTCCCGGAGTTGGTGATGGATAGGGAGGCCTGGCCTGCTGCCGTTCATGGGGTCACAGAGTCGGACACAACTGAGTGACTGAACTGAACTTTTCCCCTCCAACAGTTATCTCCATCCTGTCACAGAGGCCTCCACTTCAGTCCAAAGTCAGGTGATTTCTGTGATATCTCACCCTAACAACAAAGGTGACACCCATTTCCTCTAGACTGTTTATGTTATGCATAATTCTACCATTGAATATATTATACTCTTTGTTTGTGGCAGAGGAAGTGGTCAGAGGAGGAATTAAACATATATTATTTTCCCCCTAGAATGTTTTTTTGTTTCTTGGAAACAGAGTCTGTGCATTATTTCTGTGAGCCTAGTGACTAGCAAAATATTTGCTGAACCTCTGGATGTGATTTTCATTGAGTTTTAGAGGAATGTAAATTTAAAGAAAACAAAAAAAAAAAACTTTATTGGTTTTGCCATACATTGACATGATACAGTATTGTATCATGTATCAATACAGTATTGTAAAGTAAAAATAAATTAAAAAAAAATTAAAAAGAACAAGTCAAAATATTTGATCTGAAAAGTTCTCACCTTCTAACATTACACATTGTTAACTGTGAAGCAGAGAACCTTAGAAGATATTTATAAGTTCTTACTTTCTTACTACTTGATTAAGAAGAATAGACCTAAAATGAGTTCTTACACTAATGAGTATTCTGACAGACTCATTTAAAGAAAGTTAATAGGAACAAGATTAATCCTTTGGTATAATATCAATGATTATAATTAATAATTGTACACACATTTTATCTAAACATAATTAGAATCCATTTACTTGAGAACCCTTCTGCTCTGGAAAAATATTAAAGTGAGTGAAAAGTAAATGTCTCAGAAGAGTTTCAAATGAAGTGATTAGCAATGAGGATATAATTAAGAGACTGTTAAAGGGAATATTTCAAAGAAATACCTTTCAGATGAACGTTTTATTGTAGAGTAGTAAATTTTATTTTCTAACCCCCCCAAAAAAATTGAAGGCTTGCTTATATGGAGTTGATTGTTAATTTACTACTTAAGTCTAATTGCTCATAATCTGTATTCTTTCTTTGCTTAATGCCAATAATATGGAGTGGACCTTGCCTATTTTTAAGTGGTTTTCACATCATAATTTTCTTTCATATTTTGTTAAAGATAATCCACTTCTCTTTCTCTGTTATTATAAGTTAAAGGCAGCATTACTATTTTACCCCAATGTTAACACAAGTTGAAGAGCTTGTTCGAAATTTAAAACACCATTTGATAAAGAGTGTTAAATTAGCACCATACTGGAGTTCAGGGTTTTTCCTTATTTCTCATTTCAGTTGCAGCTGTCCTATATTTATTGTACTCAACACATATAAGTTAGGCATGTGATCTCTATATCTCTCTGACCAAAGGGTAAAATGTAGAGTTATCAACTTGCATTCTCACCCTTGAATAAACCCCATATTTCAGAACAACAAATATATATATATATATATATATATATATGTTATAGTAATTCTTGACTTTAGGGGGCAGTGTAAAATAAGAAATGATAAGGCCTTACCTGCTTGCAGTTTAATGTAATTATCAAAGCCAGAAGGAAATGATGGATTTTATGAAGCCAACCAAGATTTCACTGTATAAGTTATATCATGCTGAGGTGTCTCTTTAGGTGTAGGAGCCAGAGCATCCATTTGAATCCTCATGTGGAAGCTAATAACTGCTTTCCTGTCTTGTGTCAGTGTTCTCATCTACAGTTTTTTTTTATTATTTTAACTCAGACAATGTGGTTCCTCTGAATGACGTGTTAAAAAATTCTCTGTATATCAATGGACGTTTCCTATATATGTATACATGTACACATGAACAGGCAGGCTCACAATATACATATACCATAGGTAGCCAGAGAGATAAGAAGCTGTTAGCATACCATTATGGATCTATAATTAAGCAGATGATATACTGAAATGGTGGTAACAAAAATTATTGATTGTTACTCAGTGGCAGGCACTGTGCTAAGAGCTTTGTATATTAAATCTTATTTAACCTTGTAATGAAATTTCATTTTTGCAGGTATCGAAATTGAATCTCAGTAGTTTGCACAATGACTGCGAGCTAGCAAATGACTAATGAGGATTCAAATGCACATGTGCTTTTTATTATGGTAGCACTCATCTCACACACTAGTAAAGTAATGCTCAAAATTCTCCAAGCCAGACTTCTGCAATACATGAACCATGAACTTCCAGATGTTCAAGCTGGTATTAGAAAAGGCAGAGGAACCAGAGATCAAATTGCCAACATCTGCTAGATCATGGAAAAAGCAAAAAAGTTCCAGAAAAACATCTATTTCTTCTGTACTGACTATGCCAAAGCCTTTGACTGTGTGGATCACAAGAAACTGTAGAAAATTCGGAAAGAGATGGGAATACCAGAACACCTGACCTGCTTCTTGAGAAATCTGTATATAGGTCAGGAAGCAACAGTTAGAACTGGACATGAAACAACACACTGGTTCCAAATAGGAAAAGGAGTATGTCAAGGCTGTATATTGTCACCCCGCTTATTTAACTTCTATGCAGAGTATATCATGAGAAATGCTGGACTGAAAGAAGCACAAGCTGGAATCAAGATTGTTGGGAGAAATATCAATAACCTCAGATATGCAGATGACACCACCCTTATGGCAGAAAGTGAAGAGGAGCTAAAAAGCCTCTTGATGAAAGTGAAAGAGGAGAGTGAAAAAGTTGGCTTAAAGCCCAACATTCAGAAAACTAAGATCATGGCACCTGGTCCCATCACTTCATGGGAAATAGATGGGGAAACAGTGGAAACACTGTCAGACTTTATTTTGGGGGGGCTCCAAATCACTGCAGATGGTGACTGCAGCCATGAAATTAAAAATGCAAAAGAGGAGAGTGAAAAAGTTGGCTTAAAGCCCAACATTCAGAAAACTAAGATCATGGCACCTGGTCCCATCACTTCATGGGAAATAGATGGGGAAACAGTGGAAACACTGTCAGACTTTATTTTGGGGGGGCTCCAAATCACTGCAGATGGTGACTGCAGCCATGAAATTAAAAGATGCTTACTCCTTGGAAGAAAAGTTATGACCAACCTAGATAGCATATTCAAAAGCAGAGACATTACTTTGCTGACTAAGGTCCATCTAGTCAAGGCTGTGGTTTTTCCAGTAGTCATGTATGGATGTGAGAGTTGGACTGTGAAGAAAGCTGCTGCTGCTGCTAAGTCGCTTCAGTCGTGTCCTACTCTGTGCGACCCCATAGATAGAAGCCCACCAGGCTCCCAGATCCGTGGGGTTCTCCAGGCAAGAACACTGGAGTGGGTTGCCATTTCCTGAGTGCTGAAGAAATGATGCTTTTGAGCTGTGGTGTTGGAGAAGACTCCTGAGAGTCCCTTGGACTGCAAGGAGATCCAACCAGTCCATTCTGAAGGAGATCAGCCCTGGGATTTCTTTGGAGGGAATGATGCTAAAGCTGAAACTCCAGTACTTTGGCCACCTCATGCAAAGAGTTGACTCATTGGAAAAGACTCTGATGCTGGGAGGGATTGGGGGCAAGAGGAGAAGAGGGCAACAGAGGATAGATGGCTGGATGGCATCACTGACTCGATAGACGCGAGTCTGAGTGAACTCAGAGAGTTGGTGATGGACAGGGAGGCCTGGCCTGCTGTGATTCATGGGGTCGCAAAGAGTCAGACATGACTGAGCAACTGAACTGATATGCCTATACCATACATGACATATATTTTGTGGGAGAAGTAATAAGTACCAGTTGAAAACAGATTTTATGATCCCATTCTGTGTGCCTATTTTAGTGCCACAGCAGTTCATTTAAAAGATGCTCAGTTTTTCTTTGAGTATAACAATTTTACCACTTCAATATTTTCTCTTTCTTGCAAAAAATCACATCTGCAGACTAATGAATTTTAAGAGGCTACCTAGCTCAACTCCTAAAGAAATTCTGACTCCCCACATGGGTTCTGGTTGTGCAGGCTAGACTTAGTTGAATCATCATATAGAAAGACATGTAAAGAACATTTCTGGATAAAGAATCAAGGAATTAATATTTGGCCTTCATTTTTCTATGATCAGTTCATTCAGCCTTATCTACTTCACAGAGGAGTGCTAGGAATATCTGAGAGAATAAACATTTGCAGTTCTTATTAAAACAAACAAAAAACAAAAACAAAACAAAACAAAAACAAATTTAGCTCCACCTTCATTTATACTTTTACATTGCCAAAGATCACCTACAATGATAATTTTAGTATAATGGATTGAATTAAGAATTAAGATTAATAACTGGTAATTGCAAATCCCTGAAGATCATGGGGGCTGTAAGGTAATCATTGTTTATAAATATTGTAAATTGTTTTTCAGCACTTAGAATGATAGATTGTTAGACCTGATGTAGATCATAAAGTTTACTTACTCTAATTCCTTCCTTTCTCAGATGTGAAAATTTATCCATAAAGAAGCTTTCAATTGCTGATATGTGTGCAATGTGTAGCATACAAGAGTAAACATCATTATAGCACCATTTCATAAGAGATATTCCTTACATGACTTTGCTGATCCTGCCCCCAAACCTGAATAAGAATCACTAGTTACATATTGTGTGTTCAGTCACTCAGTCATGTCCAACTCTTTGAGGCCCGATGGACTGTAGCCCACAGGCTTCTCTGTCCATGGAATTTTCCAGGCAGGAATACTAGAGTGGGTTGCCAGGCCCTACTTCAGGGGATTGTCCTGACCCAGGGTTTGAACCTGCATCTCCTGCATTGGCAGGTAGATTCTTTACCACTAGCACCACCAGGGGAGCCCCAGTTACATATTACTCATCTAGACATATATGTAATAGGAAAATTTGAAGGGGCTCTTTAACTTGTAATTTATAAAGCTAATAAAAATTATTGAAAATAAAGCAATGTTCAGGTATTAGTTTATAATTTCCTTTCAACAAGTACTGAAACCTCGAGGAAGATATAGCTTCCTCTCTGCTCCTTAACTCTTTCTCAGATTCTTTATCCAGGTACTGCTTAGCATCCTTTTGGATGTCACACTTTCAGGTAATCTCACTGGCTATCCTGGAATGATCTCTTTCTTGTAGTAGGACCTTAATTACTAATTACAGAGGAGTCTTGGTCTCTTTAGCATCTGGAATTGTTTAAAGTTCAGATTTTAAATAATAACTCTTCCTCAATTGATTCTAAAGAAGGCTGTTTTACTCTAAATTGGATCTGCAGGATAACTTCTCATTACCCAGGAAATAGCTCATCTCTGTATTTATGTGAATCTGCAGATTTCTCCTTCTCTGAACCTTTTCTTTACTGCTAGTGAGTTCTCCCTGCTGAGACATTAGATGGGATGGTTATAGTCCTTTGATTCCTGTGAGTAGCCTGACATCTAGAGTAGGATCTGATCTACAAAGTATTTTCCAGTGGAAAGAAGCATAGACACTGTAAGACTTAATGTAAATGCAATTCCATGTCCTCTGGCTATAGCAGACCTGAAATTTAGTTTTGTAAACATTTCATTTCTAGTTCACCTAATAAAGTTATGATTTTGAGAATTCACAATTGTTTGTTTTTAATATCAATAAATTAAAGCATTCAGAAGGGAACTCCTCTGTCTTCTTACCACCTAATAACCCAGGCAACTTGTCCATATACACATATTCCCTATCTTCTGTCCAAGTATAATAAAAATACCATCATTCTTATTAAAGATCCTCTGTTCCAGTTATACCCTGTATCCCATCCCTTCCTGTATGTTCAAGAATAGTTTGACCCCCAAACAACTCCTCTCTCTCCTGCATCATCAATTTCTCTTTCTCTGTTGGATTGTTCTCAGCAGCAAACAAATATGCTCTGATACCTCTCACTTTAAAACAACGCTTCATTCCTTGCTTCTGTCTTTCCTTAATATCAAAATTTGCATGTTTGTATTTGTCTCCGTATTCATTATTAACTCTTTAGCTGCCACACATTTACCCTCGTGTTCCCTCCACTCAAAGCCTCAACAACCTCCATGGTGCCAAATGCAATTGTCACTGTTCAGTTATTCTACAGAGTTGACCAAGCCCTCTGTAAAACTCATTCTCCTCTTGCTTTTTGTGACATCACACTATCCAGCTTTTACCCTTATCTCACTGGCCACTGTCTCTCAGTCACCTTTTGTGCTCTTCTTTCTCTTTCGAATTTGCACAGTTTGGAGTGTGTAAGGCTTCATCTTGGATCTTTCCCCACTTCAACTACACTCACTCTTCAGTTCTATGCATGCATGCTAAGTCTCTTCAATTGTGTCTGATTCTTTGTGATGCTATAGACTGCAGCCTGCAAGTCTCCTCTGTCCATAGGATTCTCCAGGCAAGAATGCTGGAGTGGGTTGCTGTGCCCTCCTCCAACTTCAGTTCTACAACTACATTCTATTTATATAGAATGTTGCCATTTGCTAATTTATAATTTAACTTGAATTCTTTCCAAATTCCACTCATATTTTAAACTGCTTACATGTCATCTCTTCTTGGAGAGCTTTCTTAGATTTCAGTTCAGTTCAGTTGCTCAGTCGTGTCCGACTCTTTGCGACCCCATGAATCGCAGCACGCCAGGCTTCCTTGTCCATCACCAACTCCCGGAGTTCACTCAGACTCACGTCCATTGAGTCCGTGATGCCATCCAGCCATCTCATCCTCAGTCGTCCCCTTCTCCTCCTGCCCCCAATCCCTCCCAGCATCAGAGTCTTTTACAATGAGTCAACTCTTCGCATGAGGTGCCCAAAGTACTGGAGCTTCAGCTTCAGCATCATTCCTTCCAAAGAAATCCCAGGGTTGATCTCCTTCAGAATGGACTGGTTGGATCTCCTTGCAGTCCAAGGGACTCTCAGGAGTCTTCTCCAACACCACACTTCAAAAGCATCAATTCTTCGGCGTTCAGCCTTCTTCACAGTCCAACTCTCACATCCATACATGACCACAGGAAAAACCATAGCCTTGACTAGACGGACCTTAGTCGGCAAAGTTGTGTCTCTGTTTTTGAAATACACTCTAGGTTGGTCATAACTTTTCTTCCAAGGAGTAAGCGTCTTTTAATTTCATGGCTGCAGTCACCATCTGCAGTGATTTTGGAGCCCCCAAAAATAAAGTCTGACACTGTTTGCACTGTTTCCCCATCTAGCTCCCATGAAGTGATGGGACCAGATGTCATGATCTTCATTTTCTGAATGTTGAGCTTTAAGCCATTCTTAGATTTAGCATGGCCAAAATAAAGTTTTGATCCCTGACCTTTCACTGTCACCCCACAACTACTCCTGTCTTATTCTTAGTCATTTCAATAATAAGCACAGCCATTTATACAGTTGCTCAAACCAAAATATTAGGTGTCATTCTTGGTTACTCTCCTTCCCTCATCCCCTATATCCAATCCATAGCAAGTCCTGCAGGTTCTCTTTTGTCTCTATCTATCTTGATCTATCTATGTGTATAATCTTTAGAACTTATCCTGTTATCTCCATTTCTACTGTTTGTCATTCTAGTTCTAAATCACCATAATTTATATCTCGAGTTTAACTGGTTGCCTTGTTTCTCTTCATAGCCAAAGTGATCTTGGTAGAATATCAAAACAGGTAATGTGACTTTTCTGCTTAAAACTCTCTGGTGGCTCCCCATGTCTATAGCACATTGCATACTTGCCATGCTGGCCTTCCTTTCATTTCTCCAACCTATTAAGCTACATCCTACCTCAGATTTTTGTACTTCCTGTATGGTTTTCTAGGAATTATTTTCCTGAAGATTTTATTAGTCTTCCATCTTCCCTCTTATCATCTTAGCCCTGGCACTTTCTGAAGCTGCATTTATCTTATCTGTTACTCTTTATCATATTATGCTGTTACTTAAAAAAAAAAAATCTTCCTAGCAGTCATCTCTGAAATTATCTTAGTTATTTGTATATTTTCTAAAATCCCCTATTGAAACCCACTAAGCTCCATGAGAAGAGGATATCACTGTTTCCCTTGACCTAGAACAGTATCTGATTAAAGTTAGTGAACAATATTTTTATATGTTTAATTTTGCATTGAAACATAGGCTTCCTTGGTGACTCAGGCCGTGAAGAATCTGTATGAAATGTGAGAGACCTAGGTTCGATTCCTGAGCTGGGAAGAATCCCTGGAGAAGGAAATGGTAACTCACTCCAGTATTTTTGCCTGGAGAATTCCATGGACAGAGGAGCCTGGCAGGCTCCAGTCCACAGGGTTGCAAAAAGTTAGACATAACTAAGTTAATAACACACTTTCACTTTAATTTTGCATGATTTTCAAGCTATTTGAGTTTTTCCTTTTTTATAAAGAGATATAATCAAATTCCAGATATCTTACAGTTTGATGTAAATTTCATGCTTTATGTTAAAATATTTCCCTAAATTTGGTCTGCATTTGTTCATTTTATCTATTCAAAGGTAATATGATTTTTTAAGGCTCCACAGATGCTTAAAATTTTGCTGATAATCATGCAAAAGTAATTGTGGTTTTGGACCATTAGTTTTAAATCATTATAACTAGGCTCAAAAAACATCTTTATCCATCAAAATGGGAACCATTACAATCAACATATTTTTGCCAATCAGAAATATGTTTATTTCTGTAGCATAAAAATCCATGCTTCAGGATTTGATGAATTCTTGGAAAGCATTTTATCCCTCCTGCTGGTTGTGGAAACATTTTCCCTGCAAAAAGTTGTCGAGGTGCTTGAAGAAGTCATAGTCAGTTGGTGAGAGTTCAGGTGAATATGGAGGGTGAGGCAAACCTTCATAGCCCAATTTGTTCAACATTTGAAGTGTTCCTTGTGCAACATGCAGTTAGGCATTGTTGTGGAGAAGAATTGAGACCTTTCTGTTGACAAATGCCAACTGCAGGTGTTGCAGTTTTCTGTGCATCTCATCAATTTACTGAGCGTATTTCTCAGATGTAACAGTTTCACTGGGATTCAGAAAGCTCTAGTGGATCAGGTGGACAGTAGACCATCAAACAGTGACCATGACCTTTTTTTGGTGAAAGTTTGGCTTTGGGAAGTGCTTTGAAGTTTCTCAACCACTGAGCTGGTCGTCACCAGTTGTCATATAAAATCCACTTTTTGTTGTACATCACAATCCCATCAAGAAATGGTTTGTTATTGTTGCATAGAAAAAGGGAAGACAACACTTCAAAACAAGATTGTTTTGGTTTTCAGTAGGCTCATGAGGCACCCACTTATCGAGCTTTTTCACCTTTTCAATTTTATTCCAATCCCAAAGAAAGGCAATTCCAAAGAATGCTCAAACTACCGCACAATTTCACTCATCTTACATGCTAGTAAAGTAGTGCTCAAAATTTTTCAAGCCAGGCTTCAGCAATACATGAACCGTGAACTTCCAGATGTTCAAGCTGGTTTTAGAAAAGGCAGAGGAATCAGAGATCAAATTGCCAACATCTGCTAGATCATGGAAAAAGCAAAAGAGTTCCAGAGAAACATCTATTTCTGGTTTATTGACTATGCCAAAGCCTTTGACTGTGTGGATCACAATAAGCTGTGGAAAATTCTGAGAGAGATGGGAATACCAGACCACCTGACTGCCTCTTGAGAAATCTGTATGCAGGTCAGGAAGCAACAGTTAGAACTGGACATAGAACAACAGACTGGGTTCAAATAGGAAAAGGAGTATGCCAAGGCTGTATATTGTCACCCTGCTTATTTAACTTCTATGCAGAGTACATCATGAGAAACACTGGAATAGAAGAAACACAAGCTGGAATCAAGATTGCTGGGAGAAATATCAATAACCTCATATATGCAGATGACACCACTCTTATGGCAGAAAGTGAAGAGAAACTAAAGAGCCTCTTTATGAAAGTGAAAGAGGAGAGTGAAAAAGTTGGCTTAAAGCTCAACATTCAGAAAACGAAGATCATGGCATCCGGTCCCATCACTTCATGGGGTATAGATGGAGAAACTGTGGAAACCGTGTCAGACTTTATTTTTCTGGGCTCCAAAATCACTGCAGATGGTGACTGCAGCCATGAAATTAAATGACGTTTACTCCTTGGAAGAAAAGTTATGACCAACCTAGATAGTATATTCAAAAGCAGAGATATTACTTTGCCGACCAAGGTCCGTCTAGTCAAGGCAAGTGGAAACAGTGTCAGACTTTATTTTTCTGAGCTCCAAAATCACTGCAGATGGTGACTGCAGCCATGAAATTAAATGACGTTTACTCCTTGGAAGAAAAGTTATGACCAACCTAGATAGTATATTCAAAAGCAGAGATATTACTTTGCCGACCAAGGTCCGTCTAGTCAAGGCTATGGTTTTTCCAGTAGTCACGTATCTATGTGAGAGCTGGACTGTGAAGAAGACTGAGTGCCGAAGAATTGATGCTTTTGAAGTGTGGTGTTGGAGAAGACTCCTGAGAGTCCCTTGGACTGCAAGGAGATCCAACCAGTCCATTCTGAAGGAGATCAACCCTGGGATTTCTTTGGAAGGAATGATGCTGAAGCTGAAGCTCCAGTACTTTGGGCACCTCATGTGAAGAGTTGACTCATTGGAAAAGACTCTGATGCTGGGAGGGATTGGGGGCAGGAGGAGAAGGGGACGACTGAGGATGAGATGGCTGGATGACATCACTGATTCCATGAGCGAGGGTCTGGGTGAACCCCGGGAGTTGGTGATGGACAGGGAAGCCTGGCGTGTTGCAGTTCATGGGGTTGCACAGAGTTGGACGCGACTGAGTGACTGAACTGAACTTAACTGAATTTGCTTAAAAGGCCAAACGACTGTAGAATGGTTGATGTCGAGTTCTTCAGCTACTTCTCGTGTAGTTGTAAGAGGATCAGTTTTGATGATTGCTCTCAGTTGGTCATTGTCAACTTCTGATGGCTGGCCACTGTGCTCCTCATCTTCAAGGCTCTCATCTCCTTTGCAAAACTTCTTGAACTACCACTGCAGTATATGTTTGTTAGCAGTTCCTGGGACAAATGCATTGTTGATGCTGCAAATTGTCTTTGCTGGTTTATGACCTGTTTAGAACTTGAATAAGAAAATTGCTCAAATTTGTTTTTTATCTAACATCATTTCCCTAATCTAAAATAAATATAAAATAAGGAGTAATGTCTTTAGCAAAAAACCATAAAGTGAGATAACCACATTAAAATAATGTAAAACACAATCACATATTATTGCAGCACACTCTAGTATTCTTGCCCAGAGAATCCCCATGGACAGAGGAGCCTGGGGTCGTAAAAAGTCGGACACGACTGAACAAATTCCAATAGCAAACGGCCAAGTTAATGCAAAACCGCAATTACTTTTGCACCAACTGAATAATTTCAATGTGATAGAGCAATTGCCTATGTTGTTTGCTTGCTTTATGTTTTGTCTGAATATCACAGGTTGCTCTATGCCTACACACACACACACACACACACATACACACAGGCTATTGAAAAATGGCTAAGCTTGTTAATAAAGATTTTTTTTTAATTTGCCATTTCATTATGAAAATTTTTAAATATAAGGAAAGTTGGAAACATTTATACAATCAACGTGTATATACCCAACACTTAGAGTTTAATACTAACATTTTACTGTACTTTCTTTATCACATATCTATCAATATATCCATCTTTCTTTACAAACAGATATATTTAAAGACTTTTAGAAATGTATTTTATTGCCATATAGTTGATTTACAATGTTGTATAAAAAGACTTTTGTTTAAGAGTGAATATTTAAGTTCTTTAGTTTCAGTCATGGATGAAATAGATTGCTCCTATTTGGGCTTCCAAAGCATTAGAATATAATTTTATGATGTAGTAAACCACTGTACTTTTGACTCTTAAAATTTGAAAAAGCAAAAAATTAAAATTGTGCTTTGAGACTGGTACTCACAAACAGTAGCAGATATGTCAGAGTGGGTGATGAAGGAAATGGGTTAGAACGAGCTCTAGACTTTAATTGAAGATGTTTAGTCTAAACTAGAAGCAATGAGAAAAAGAAACAGTATAATTAATGAAGCTGTTAGAAAAATAACAGGGCTTCCCTGGTGGCTCAGCAGTAAAGAATCTGCCTGCCAATGCAGGAGACACAGGTTTGATCCCTGGGTCAGGAATATCCTCTGGAGAAGGAAATGGCAACCTACTCCAGTATTCTTGCTTGGAGAATCCCATGTACAGAGAAGGCTGGAGGGCTATAGTACATGGGGTTGCAGAAAATCAGAAATGACTGAGTGCATTCACACTCACATACATGCACACACAAACACACACACTATCAGAGGGGAATCTAGAATTTGTGGGCCTAAAGTTCATAGAATTAGGTCGTCAAAATACAAAATTAAGGGCAAAAAAGAATATTCTAAAGGGCCTATTTAAATGTAAAGTCCTGAAGGTGAAGAAGCTTCTTTAACTTTACTGTGACCTACCTCTTAAATCCATAACAGATAAATTAGCTACATAATTATTTTCCATTGCACAGGGAAGTTCAGTTTAGTCACTCAGTGACTTTGACTCTTTGAGACCCCATGGACTGCAGCTTCGCTGTCCATCACCAACTCCCAGACCTTGCTCAAACGCATGTCCATTGAGTCAGTGATGCCATCCAACCATCTCATCCTCTGTCGTCCCCTCTCCTCCCACCATCAATCTTTCCAAGCATCAGGGTATTTTCCAATGAGTCAGTTCTTCGTGTCATATTTTTGGAGTTCCAGCTTCAGTATCAGTCCTTCCAAAGAATATTCAGGACTGATTTCCTTTAGGATGGATTGGTTGGATACCCTTGCAGTCCAAGGGACTCTCAAGAGACATCTTCAAAACCACAATTTGAGAGCATCAATTCTTTGGCACTCAGCTTTCCTTATAGTCCAACTCTCACATCCACTATACATGACTACTGGAAAAACCATAGCTTTGACTAGATGGACCTTTGTTGGCAAAGTAATGTCTCTGCTTTTTAATATGCTATCTAGGTTGGGCATAGCTTTTCTTCCAAGGAGTGAGTTTATGTTAATTTCGTGGCTTCACTCAACATCTGCAGTGATTTTGGAGCCCAAGAAAATAAAGTCTGTCACTGTTTCCATTGTTTCCCCATCTGTTTGCCATGAAGTGATGGGACCAGATGCCATGATCTTAGTTTTCTGAATGTTGAGTTTTAAGCCAGCTTTCTCATTCTTTTCTTTCACTTTCATCAAGAAGCTCCTCAGTTTCTCTCTGCTTTCTCCCATAAGGGTGATGTCATCTGCGTATCAGGTTATTGATATTTCTCCTGGCAATCTTGATTCCAACTTGTGCTTCATCCAGTCTGGCATTTCGCATAATTTACTCTGCATATAAGTTAAGTAAGCATGGTGACAATATACAACCTTGATGTACTATTTTCCCAGTTTGGAACTAGTGTGTTGTTCCATGTCTGGTTCTAACTGTTGCTCCTTGAGCTGCATACAGATTTCTCAGCAGGCAGATAAAATGGTCTGGTATTCTTGTCTTTTTAAAGTTTTCCACAGTTTATTGTGATCCTCACAGTCAAGGCTTTAAAGTAGTCTGTGAAGCAGAATTAGATGTTTTTTTCTGGAATTCTCTTGCTTCGTCTATGATCCAGTGAATGCTGGCAATTTGATCCCTGGCTCCTCTGTCTTTTCTAAATCCACCTTGAATATCTGTATATTCTTGGTTCATGTACTGTTGAAGCCTCTCTTGGAGAATTTTGAGCATTACTTGCTAGAATGTGAGATGAATGCAACTGTGCAGTAGTTTTAACATTCTTTGACATTATCTTTCTTTGGGATTGGAATGAACTTTTCTAGTCCTTTGACCACTACTAAATTTTCCAAATTTGCTTGCATATTGAGTGCAACACTTTAATATCATTGTCTTTTAGAATTTGAAATAGCTCAGCTGGAATTCTATCACCTCCACTCGCTATGTTCATAGTGATGCTTCCTAAGGAAGGGAGTGGACAAAAGGAAACTAATATTGTATAAGTATCTACTATGTGACTGGCATTATGCTAAGCACTTTACACAAAATATCTTATTTTAAACCTCACAATACTATGAGTCTGATATTATACATGAACTATATTTCATAAGTTAGATATGTTTAATAAATAGCAAATGCAGGGTTTGAACCTGTCTTTCTGATTCTAAAACTTGTGTGCACTCGGTCATACCCTTACATGAGAATAGCTATTATCACAAAGTCTGTTAAATATATTAAAAATAAAAAGAGAAATGTGGACAAATACAGGTATTGACGGCATAGGGCTTACATTAATAAAGGATAAGGGAAGTGCTCAAATAATAATGCAAGAGAGAATGTTTTATTTGCCACAAGAAATGTTTTAAGATAGAACTGTAACCATCTTTTGCCAATGGTGGGAGAATTCTAAGTAATATAAGTATAAAATAACTTTTTGTTTTTCAAACACTGCTTTTTAACTATGTTCTTTCTATCCCTCATTTTGTCCCTTCTCAACATCTGTAGTAGATTCCATTAATTTGTGACCATTTTCATTTATTCCAATTTTGTTCAGCTCAGTATAAGAATTCAAAACCTTTCCCATCTTCTGCTCCAGTGCAGACAGGAACCATGACCCTGGCTGTTTGGAAACTGGTCTTGGTAGTAGCGAGTGCTAGGTGGGTGCAGTGCTTCTGCTGCTGTGTGATCTTTGCACATGTGAAGTGTGTAGCTCTTGTTTACCTTCATGCCAGTTACTTCTATGACTGAATATTACTGACTCCTCAGAAAGGAGCACTTCTGTCATTCTTCAGCTTCTTCAGATAGACAGACATCTTATTTACTCAACACCTCTCTAGATAGCCCTACAATTTTTGCTCTTTGTGCTAAAGTTCTCTTCTGAGTTCTTCTACCCTCATCACTGAGAGGGTTTCTGCCATATTCTTTGAAAGTATACCTTGCCAAAATTTATTTTTGTCCTGCTTATGTAGGCAACTCCAGCAGGACTCCTCCCTTTAGAAATACCTATACCAGAAATAGATATGTTTCTATGTTTTTATATGCTTTTCAAAACATATCAGGCTCGCCCAAGAACTCTCTCACCATTCCTGACTCATGACATTATCAGGATGAGACTGCAGACTCATCCAGGAAGTGAGAAACATCTCATCTTCTTGCAGGCAACCCTAATTTCTCTGAATGATTCTCTTGAAACTGTCCCTTGGCCTCACTCAGCCTGTGTTAATGACAGAAAGCACACCAGTCACTCTCCCATGGAGAGAAGAAGAAGTGATTTCCAAATGGAAACACTATACAAATTATAAAACTACTGATTCTACCCTTCACACTGCTTATATAACCTGAAGAGGAGTGAGGTTATTTGTCACCAGTTGCTATCTAGTCACTTAGAAATGGTTCATACTCAGCTTTGGGCCTCAGTAACTAACACTGTGTTAAAGATTATTTGGACTAGTAAGGGAAAGCTGCTTAGCATGTATGATAATTGCAATAGGCCTAAGGTTTCAAGAACCTGGAGAAATAATGATAAAACTATTGTGATTAAGTTCTGTATAACTGAAAAACAAATGAAATATCATTAGTTTGTTTGTTCATTGTCTATTTAGATGCCATAGTATGTGGGTAAGTGTTTTGATTCTGGAGTTCAAAGGACCTAGATTCATGTGTTAACTTAGGAACATTAGCTAGCATGAAGTTTATATTCAGAATAAATTTTGAAAGCTTTTTTACAGGTTTTTCCTCACAGGCATTTTTACACAGACCATAGAATGTGCTATCGAATTATACTTGTGTCCTTTAAAAGTTCATATGTTGAAACTTAATTCCAAATGTGATATTTGGAGGTGGGACCTTTTACAAGTGGCTCTTCATGATGGTGGACCCCTCATGAATGAGATTACTGTCTTTGTAAAAGAGACCCAGAGAGAGTCATTGCCCTTCTGCCATGTGAGAGTGTAGCAAGAAAATGATGACCATCTATGAGCCAGGAATGGTTCTCACCAGACATGGAGTTTAAGGTTGGATTGGTGAGAAATATACATACCTTAGCATTATCTGGTAATGTTCCTTTACTCCAGGGCCTCCCCAGTAGCTCAGCTGGTAAAGGATGTGCCTGCAGTGCAGGAGACTCTGGTTCAATTCCTGGGTTGGCAAGATCCCATATTCTAGCCTAGAGAATTCCATGGACTGTATAGTCCATGGGGTCACAAAGAGTCGGACATGACTGAGCAACTTTCACTTTTGCTTTTCTTTCCTCCAGGAGTCAGCAAAATTTTTCTGTAAAGAGTCAGAGAGTAAATATTCCAGGCTTTGTAGTTCACAAAAGATGTCAGTTGCATATTCTTTAATTTTGACAACCCTTTAAAATAGTTAAAAGCCGGGGGGTGGTCCTAAGATGGTGGAGGAATAGGACGGGGAGACCACTTTCTTCCCCACAAATTCAACAAAAGAACATTTGAACGCTGAGTAAATTCAACAAAACAACTTCTGAATGCCAGCAGAGGACATCAGGCACACAGAAAAGTAGCCCATTGTCTTCAAAAGGAGGTAAGAAAAAATATAAAAGATAAAAAGAGAGACAAAAGAGGTAGGGGATGGAGATCCATCCTGGGAAGGGAGCTTAAAAAAGAGAGAAGTTTCCAAACACCAAGAAACACTCTCACCAACAAGTCTGTGGTGAGCCTTGGAACCTCAGAGGGCAACATAACCAGGAGGAAAAATAAATAAATAATTTAAACCTACAGATTATGTGCCCAATGGTAACTTCCAGTGGAGAAGCAGTGCAGACGCCTGCATCCGCCACTAGGAAGTAGGAGCTGGGAAGGGAGGCACAGGCTGCATTGCTTAGAATTAGGACCAGGCCTGAATGCCCCAAGGGCAATCTGAGGGAACTAACTTGAGATAGCAAACCAGACCGTGGGACAGCTACCCAGTGAAAAGCCCTAAACTGAGACACCGCCAGGCCTGGTCACAGAACAAAGGACTGAGCAGAGCTAGTCAGCTGTGGACCAGCCCATCCCCCGCTGGAGACAGGCAGGCGAGGGCACCCAGAGTCAGTGGCAATCGCAGCCCCAGAGAAGCATCGTCTACCAAACTGCAAGCAGGCTTCATTGCTAACCAAGACTTCTTGGATAGAGTTAGGACCAGGCCTGAATGCCCCAAGGGCAATCTGAGGGAACTAACTTGAGATAGCAAACCAGACCGTGGGACAG
The DNA here is from genome assembly GCA_006408695.1 of Aepyceros melampus. Classification (NCBI taxonomy): domain Eukaryota; kingdom Metazoa; phylum Chordata; class Mammalia; order Artiodactyla; family Bovidae; genus Aepyceros; species Aepyceros melampus. The sequence goes on along the minus strand of SJXQ01011509.1, from coordinate 38,172 downwards.
CTACCCAGTGAAAAGCCCTAAACTGAGACACCGCCAGGCCTGGTCACAGAACAAAGGACTGAGCAGAGCTAGTCAGCTGTGGACCAGCCCATCCCCCGCTGGAGACAGGCAGGCGAGGGCACCCAGAGTCAGTGGCAATCGCAGCCCCAGAGAAGCATCGTCTACCAAACTGCAAGCAGGCTTCATTGCTAACCAAGACTTCTTGGGATTCTGGACAATTGACATCCGCCTGAGAAGGTACACTGGTTGTACACCCAAAAAACTGAGCAGCAGGGATGGGGGCAGCAAAAAGTTTAAGTGATCACACTCGCCAAATACCTGGTCACCTGAGCGGCTCAGACCTGGGAAGGGCACAAAATGCAGGCCCTACTGAGACTGTGCTTTTGAGGAGTACCTGAGTATCTGAACCTGAGCGGCTTTCACCTGGGAAGTGCATGCAACCCAGGGCCCGCCTCAGACAGTTCCCTGCAGAGCAACCTAGAGCCTGAGCAGTGTAGACTGGGAAAGCACACACGCCATGAGTGGGGGCAAACCCAGTGTGGCCAAGACCTGGGAGCACTCCCCACAGACACCAGTGTTATTTGTTTGCAGCGTTCCTCCTACCCACAGCATGACTGAACAAGTGAGCCTAAACAGATGTCCACCACTGCCCCCTTGTGTCAGGTCAGAAATTAGACACTGAGGAGACCAGTAAACAGAAGCTAAAACAGAGGGAACGGCCCTGGAAGTGACAGGGGCAATAGATTAAAACCCTGTAGTTAGTACCAACTACATAGGAAGGGGCCTATAGATCTTCAGAAGTATAAGCCAGATCAAGGAACTATCTGAAAATGAACTGACCCCACACTGTCCACAAAAACACCAGAGAAAGACCTAGATATACAATTTTTTGTTATTATCATTCTTTAAATTTTATATATATATAATACTTAAATATATATATACTTATATATATTTTATATAACTATATATNATTATATATATAATATACTTTTAAGTCCTCTATTACTCCTTTAATTTTCATTTTTATAAACTACTATTACTTTGCAAAAAAATACCCTATATTTTTAAAGCAAACTTTATATATATATATAAAATAATTTTTTTGACTTTATTTTTCTTCTTTAATATTGTATTTTTGAGAATCCAGCCTCTGCTCTCGATTTGTAATCTTTGCTTTTTGGTATTTGTTATGAATTTTGCATCATTAAGAACCCAAACTTCAGTATCCATATTTACTTGGGAGCGAGATTATTGGCTTGACTGTTCTCTCCCACTTTGGACTTTCCTTTTTCTCCACCAGATCGCCTGTATCTCCTCCCTCCCCCTGCTCTTCTCTACCCAACTCTGTGAATCTCTTTCCAGGGTTGTGGGTTCAAGGATGTGGAAAACACTTAGGGAATTGATTACTGGCTGGATCTGTCTCTCTCCTTTTGATTCCACCTTTTATCCTCCTGGCCACCTCTCTCTCCTTCCTCCCTCTTCTTTTCTTTGTGTAAATCCGTGAACATATCTGAGGGGTCCAGACTGTGGAGAGCACATAGGAAAGTGATTACTGGCTAGCTTGCTCTATCCTCCTTTGATTCCCTCTCTTCTCCTCCTGGTCACTTCTATACCCCTCCTTCCTCTTCTTGTCTACATCTAACTCTGTGTCCCTCACTGTGGAGAAACTTTTCATCTTTAACCTAGATGTTTTATCATTGGTGCTGTATAGATGGAGAAGTCTTGAGGTTACTGTAAGAATAATACTGAAAACCAGAGGCAGGAGGCTAAAGTCCAAATCCTGAGAACACCAGAGAACTCTTGACTCCAGAGAACATGAATCAATAGGAGCTCATCAAATTCCTCCATACATACATTGAAACAAAGCGCCACCCGAGGGCTAACAAGTTCCAGAGCAAGACATACCACACAAAATCTCCAGCAACAGAAGCACATGGCCCTGAGCTTCAATACACAGGCTGTCCAAAGTCACTCCAAACCTATAGACATCTCATAACTCATTACTGGACACTTCACTGCATGCTAGAGAGAAGAAATCCAGCTCCACCCACCAGAACACTGACACAAGCTTCCCTAATCAGGAAACTTCGACAAGCCACCCGTCCAACTCCACTCACAGCAAGGAAACACCACAATAAAGACAACTCCACAAATTGCCATAATACGGAAAGGCCATCCCAAACACAGCAATATAAACAAGATGAAAAAACAGAGAAATACCCAGCAGGTAAAGGGACAAGATAAATGTCCACCAAACCAAATGAAAGAGGAAGAAATAGGGAATCTACCTGATAAAGAATTCTGATAATGATAGTGAAAATGATCCAAAACCTTGAAAAGTAAATGGAGTTATAGATGAATAGCCTGGAGAAAAGGATCAAGAAGATGCAAGAAACGTTTAACAAGGACCTAGAAGAACTTAAAAAAGAGTCATATATAATGAATAATGCAATAAATGAGATCAAAAACACTCTAGAAGGATCCAACATTAGAATAATGGAGGCAGAAGATAGGATAAGTGAGGTAGAGGATAGAATGGTAGAAATAAATGAAGCAGAGAATAAAAGAAAAATGAATTAAAAGAAATGAGGACAATCTCAGAGGCTGCTGGTACAATGTTAAATGTCCCAACATTCAAATCATAGGAGTCTCGGAGGAGGAGACAAAAAGAAAGACCATGAGAAAATACTAGAAGAGATAATAGTTGAAAAATTCCCTAAAATGAGGAAGGAAATAATCACCCAAGTCCAAGAAACCCAGAGAGTCCCAAACAGGATAAACTCAAGGTGAAACACACCAAGACACATATTAATCAAATTAACAAAGATCAAACACAAAGAACAAATATTAAGAATAGCAAGGAAAAAAACAATAAATAACACAGAAGGGGATTCCCATAAGGATAACAGCTGATCTTTCAATAGAAGCACTTCAGGCCAGGAGGGAATGGCAGGACATACGTAAAGTGATGAACAAGAATAACCTACAGCCCAGGTTACTGTACCCAGAAAGGATCTCATTCAAATATGAAGGAGAAATCAAAAACTTTACAGACAAGCAAAAGCTGAGAGAATTCAGTACCAACAAACCAGCTCTCCAACAAATGCTAAAGGATCTTCTCTAGACAGGAACCACAAGAAGGGTCTATAAACTCTAACACAAAATAATAAAATAAATGGCAATGGGATCATATTTATCAATAATTACCTTAAATGTAAATGGGTTGAATGCCCCAACCAAAAGACAAAGACTGGCTGAATGGATACAAAAGCAAGACCCCTATATATGTTGTCTACGAGAGACCCACCTCAAAACAAGGGACACATACAGACTGAAAGTGAAGGGCTGGGAAATGTTATTCTACGCAAATAGAGACAAAAAAAAAAAAAAAAGGCAGGAAAGCAATACTCATATCAGATAAAATAGACTTTAAAACAAAGGCTGTGAAAAGAGATGAAGAAGGACACTACATAATGATGAAAGAATCAATCCAAGAAGATGATATAACAATTATAAACATATATGTACCCAGCATAGGAGCATCACAATGTATAAGACAAATGCTAACAAGTATGAAAGGGGAAATTAACAATAACACAATAATAGTGGGAGTCTTTAATACCCTACTCACACCTATGGATAGATCAACTAAACAGAAAATTAATGAGGTCCATGAACTTGAGAAAAACTGCCTCTTTAGTTTCACTAGCTGAACTGTGACCTGATTTAGCATTTCCTTCTTAGTAACGTAAGAGGTAAAAAAGAGAGAAAAGAAACACTCTTAAGCAGACCCTAACACTCTGTCATCAATAGAAACGGCAGATGTTTTCACGTCATGTAACAGTTACTGCAGATCCTGAATGCTCATCACTGCTTTGGGAGTCATCCGGGCCACTGCTATATCCCGTTATTTCATGTGTCAATGAGGATGAGTATAAATACTATATGATGATTTTAAAGGTATTTAATAAACTGTATTTTAACTAGTACCCTTTATAAATCCCATTTTTCGCCTTTAAGAATCGCTGCTCCATGGGGCTTCCCAAGTGGAACTAGTGGTAAAGAACCTGCCTACCAATCCAGGAGATTTCTAGAGTTGGGAGTTCGATCCTTTGGTCAGGAAGATCCCCTGGAGGAGGGCATGGCAACCCACTCCAGGAGTTATAAAAAAAAAAAAAAAAAGTCATCCCAAGCATCTTTTCTGACCACAATGCAGTAAGATTAGATCTCAATTACAGGAGAAAAACTATTAAAAATTCCAACATATGGAGGCTGAGCAACACGCTGCTGAATAACCAACAAATCACAGGAAAAATTAAAAAAAATCAAAATGTGCATAGAAACGAATGAAAATGAAAATACAACAACCCAAAGAGGGGAAGGTTCATAGCAATACAGGCATAAGGAAAGACACAAGGAAAAAGTCCAATAAATAACCCAAATCTAACCTAAAGCAACTAGAAAAGGAAGAAGTGAAGAACCCCAGGTTTAGTAGAAGGAAAGAAATCTTAAAAATTAGGGTAGAAATAAATGCAAAGGAATCAAAAGAGACCATAGCAAAAATCAACAAAGCCAAAACCTGGTCTTTGAGAAGATAAATAAAATAGACAAACCATTAGCCAGACTCATCAAGAAACAAAGGGAGAAGAATCAAATCAACAAAATTAGAAATGAAAATGGAAACATCACAACAGACAACACAGAAATACAAAGTATCATAAGAAACTACTCTCAGCAATTATATGCCAATAAAATGGACAACTTGGAAGAAATGGACAAAATCTTAGAAAAGTAAAACTTTGCAAAACTAACTAGGAAGAAATAGAAAATCTAAATAGACCCATCACAGGCATGGAAATTGAAACTGTAATCAGAAATCTCCCAGCAAACAAAAGCCCAGGACCAGATGGCTTGACAGCTGAATTTTACCAAAAATTTACAGAAGAGTTAACACCTATCCTACTCAAACTCTGCCGGAAAATTGCAGAAGAAGGTAAACTTCCAAACTCATTCTATGAGGCCATCTACTCAAACTCTGCCAGAAAATTGCAGAAGAAGGTAAACTTCAAGACTCATTCTATGAGGCCATCATCATCCTAATACCAAAACCTGACAAAGATGCAACAACAACAAAAGCAAACTACAGGCTGATATCACTGATGAACGTGAACGCGAAGTTGCTCAGTCGTGTCCGACTCTTTGTGACCCCATGGACACCAGGCTCCTCTGTCCATGGGATTTTCTAGGCAAGAGTACTGGAGTGGGTTGCCATTTCCTTCTCCAGGGAATCTTCCAAACCCGGGGATCAAACCCAGGTCTCTCACATTGTAGACATAGATGCAAAAATCCTTAACAAATTTCTAGCAATCAGAATCCAACAACACATTAAAAACACCATACACCATGCCCAAATGGGCTTTATCCCAGGGATGCAAGGATTCTTCAGTATCTGCATATCATTCAATGTAATACACCACATTAAAAAATTGAAAAATAAAAGCCATGTTATTATTTCAATAGATGCAGAGAAAATCTGACAAAATTCAACATCCATTTATGATAACACCCCCCCCCCGCAAGGAATCAGGAATAGAAGCAACATACCCAACATAATAAAAGCTATATATGACAAATGCACAGCAAACATTATCCTCAGTGGTGAAAAACTGAAAGCATATCCCCTAAAGTCAGGAACAAGACAAGGGTGCCCACTCTCTCCACTACTATTTAACATAGTTTTGGAAGTTTTGGCCACAGCCATCAGAGAAGAAAAAGAAATAAAAGGAATCCACATTGGAAAAGAAGAAGTAAAACTCTCACTGTTTGCAGATGACATGATCTTCTACATAGAAAACCCTAGGGACTCCACTAGAAAATTACTAGAGCTAATCAATGAATATAGTAAAGTTAAGGATATAAAATCAACACAGAAAAATCCATTGTATTCCTATACACTAACAATGAGAAAATAGAAATAGAAATTAAGGAAACAATTCCATTCACCATTGCAAAGAAAAGAATAAAATACTTAGTAATATATCTACCCAAAGAAACTAAAGATCTATACATAGAAAACTATAAAACACTGGTAAAAGAAATCAAAGGGACACTAATAAATGGAAAAACATACCGTATTCATAAATTGGAAGAATCAATATAGTGAAAATGAGGATACTACCAAAAGCAATCTATAGATTCAATGCAATCCCTATCAAGCTGCTGCTGCTGCTAAGTCACTTCAGTCGTGTCCAACTCTGTGTGAACCCAGTAGACGGCAGCCCACCAGGCTCCCCCATCCCTGGGATTCTCCAGGCAAGAACACTGGAGTGGGTTGCCATTTCCTTCTCCAATGCATGAAAGTGAAAGGGAAGTCGCTCAGTCGTGTCCGACCCTCAGCGACCACATGGACTGCAGCCTACCAGGCTCCTCCGTCCATGGGATTTGCCAGGCAAGAGTACTGGAGTAGGGTACCACTGCCTTCTCCACTCTATCAAGCTACCAGCGATATTTTTCACAGAGCTAGAACAAATAATTTCACAAAATTTCACAAAATTATTTGTTCTAGCTCTGTGAAAAATACCATTGGTAGCTTGATAGGGATTGCATTGAATCTATAGATTGCTTTGGGTAGTATCCTCATTTTCACTATATTGATTCTTCCAATTTATGAATACGGTATGTTTTTCCATTTATTAGTGTCCCTTTGATTTCTTTTANCTAGAGCCAGACATCTTGGAATGTGAAGTCAAGTGGGCCTTAGAAAGCATCACTACGAACAAAGCTGTGGAGGTGATGGAATTCCAGTTGAGCTGTTTCAAATCCTGAAAGATGATGCTGTGAAAGTGCTGCACTCAATATGCCAGCAAATCTGGAAAACTCAGCAGTGGCCACAGGACTGGAAAAGGTCAGTTTTCATCCCAATTCCAAAGAAAGGCAATGCCAAAGAATGCTCCAACTACCGCACAATTGCACTCATCTCACATGCTAGTAAAGTAATGCTCAAAATTCTCCAAGCCAGAGTTCAGCAATATGTGAACTGTGAACTCCCTGATGTTCAAGCTGGTTTTAGAAAAGGCAGAGGAACCAGAGATCAAATTGCCAACATGCGCTGGATCATGGAAAAAGCAAGAGAGTTCCAGAAAAACATCTATTTCTGCTTTATTGACTATTTAAAAGCCTACTTAGAACTAATGAAAGGGTATGAAACAAAACAACTAGAATACAGTTTGGGAAGCAAAAGTTATGGCAATAGGTCTTCCTTATCAGGAAAAAAAACAATGTCAAACAATATAGCATGCATCTCAGAGATAAAGTGAAAATCAGTTGTGTCTGACTCTTTGAAACCCCATGGACTGTAGCCTGCCTGGCTCCTGTGTCTGTGGGATTCTCCAGGCCAGAATACTGGAGTGGGTTGCCATGCCCTCCTCCAGGGGATGTTCCCAGCCTAGGGATCGAGCCCAGGTCTCCCACACTGCAGGCAGATTCTTTACCATAAGCTGGGCTCAATACTGTATGCAATTTGGGAGGTGGGTGGAAACTTTAAACCCAAGAAAATGTTCTTAGTGTTTGTCTTCAAGGTGTCTTATTTCAGAATGCATCCTCGACAATTGTGTCCAGTGAAGAAAACTCATCAGCATCTACTTTAACAAACCACAAAAGAGAGAAAAATAAAACAACAAAGTGATAGCAAGCTCGCTCTTTCACTTTTTCAGTAAAACTTGACAAGCTGTGAATATATGTGTGATAAAAGAAATTGTGTGAATACTTGATATGAACAAGTGAATAAATGTACCTGCCTTATCTAATGCTGCCTCTTTCAAAGTTGAACAGCCACCACAAAAAAGACAAAAGCTGCATGTTTTTGTTTCTGACAAATTGTCTGTTCTAAAAATCAGATTCGAAGTATGAGTCCATAAATTGACTTTCTGAACAGAAAAGGACACACTGTTCTAGCAGTTGCCAATATTTTAGCCCCAAATGGTTCCTTTTAAATCAGCACAAATACACGAGAGAACAAGATATAGGAATACACATCTCACAGGAGATGCTGTGAGCAGAAGAGCACAATAATTTGAATGGTAATGCTTAGTTTGTTGAAAATGTCCACTCAATCAATTAAAATGGCAAATAGGAATTGAGACACCCCCCCAAAAAAAATCTGACTGCTATTTAGGATAAAATTTGTTTTTAATGTTTATTTCCCAAGTTTAGGGGAAAAAAAGTTTAAGATCTAAGATTTTTCCATTGGCCTGAAAGCAGTAAAAATTGTCCATTAATCTCCCTTAGGCCAATAATAGAAAAGTCTCAAGGGGAAAAATAGGAGCCAGAAATAAGATTTAAGGAGAAACAATAAGGAAAAGCACATTAAATGACCAAATTCTATAGATAGGTTGTAAGCAGACTGGCCCATCATCCTTCTACGCGTGTAGCTGAATTCTCAGGTGTGTATACTTTTATACGTGCTTCTTTTCATTGAATAAACATAGTAGTAAAAGAAATATGATTTTATCTCTATGGATTGCTTTAAGTCAGGGTTTCTCTACTTTGGCATTAATGACATTTGGGGCTGGAGAGCATCTGTATGAAGGGGTGAGACTGTCCTATGCATGGCAGGCTGTTTAGCAGAATCCCTGGCCTCTACCTACTGGATGCCAGTAGCCCTCCCAGGTGTGATGATCAAAAATATCTCTAGACAATGTCAAAAGTCCCTTGGGAGGAAAGATATCCCTAATTGAAAACTACAGCTTTAAGTCTACTGGGGGAAAATAAAGTATGAAGAAGTAGGGGAAAAAATAGTATCACTGGGTGGTAATTTCCATATCTGTAAATAAGAAAGAACATGAAAGTCACTCAGTCATGTCCAACTGTTTGTGACCTCATGGACCATACAGTCCATGGAATTCTCCAGGACAGAATAGTGGAGTGAGTAGCCTTTCCCTTCTCCAGGGGATCTTCCCAACCCAGGGACTGAACCCAGATCTCCCACATTGCAGGTGGCTTCTTTACCAGCTGAGCCACAAGGTTGTAAAGGTTGTAAAAGATGTCGGTAACTGCATTTAGTTACAAGGCTGGAAGGGTTTCCCAGGTGGCACAGTAGTAAAGAATCCACCTGCCACTCCAGGAGATGCAAGAGATGTGGGTTTGATCCCTGGGCCTGGAAGATGCCCTAGAGAAAGAAATAGCTACCACTCCAGCATTCTTGCCTGGGAAATTCCATGGACAGAGGAGCCTGGCTGGCTACAGTCCATGGGGTCGCAAAAGATCAGACACGACTGGATACACACGTGACTAAATTATAATGTTATATGTGGTGAAAATGCTATAAAATGGAGTTTTGAGTGGGAATGGTGCTAGAGCTTATTTTGTCCAACTTCCTCATACCAGGAAGGAAAAGTAAGACACAGAGTTGTTTGTCTAAAGAACACACCAATGCAATATAAACATAGGTGGTTACAATTCATTACCGTGTGGCTTCCACCTGGAAAAACAAAAACACGGGAGCCAACCCACATGAACCCCTGAGGTAGCGTAGTGTGACCTCAAACCAAACAATGACTTCAGTGGATTGAAACACATCAACGACCTTTTTAAAGCAAAGATTCCTAATGATATTTTAAAAAACTCACTGGTCACTTTGGCAGTTACTTCTTAATTTGAATATTGACACATGAAAGGAAAGAACCAATCTCTTAGTCTGCCTTTCCTGAACCAACTTTATTTTATGATAAATAAACAAATGGTTGATGAATGACTTTAGCTAATAATTACCAAAGGAATAACAATCAGAAAAAAAAAAATCACAAGTTTGTGACCTCAAAAGAAATAACAGATCCAAGGAATGATCCTCAAGGATGCTGAAATTATTAGGTAAAACATTGATGAGCTCAAGTGTCCACTGATGGGTGAATGGATAAACAAAATATGATGTCTACACACAGCATAGAAATAGTGATATTATTAAGCCTTAAAAGGAAGGAAATTCTGACACGTGCTACAACATAAATGAACCTTGAGGACATTATGCTAAGTGAAATCAGCTAATGACAAAAAAGGCAAATACTGTATGATTCGTCTTATGTGAGGTACCTAGAGGAGTTGAATTCATAGAAATAGAAAATAGATGGATGGTTGCCAGGAGTTGGGTAAGGGGGAAACAGAGGGTTGTTGTTTAAAGGGTACAGAGTTTGGGTTTTACATAATGAAAAGGTTTTGGAGATTGGCTATACAACAATATGAATATCCTTAACTTTAGTGAACTGTATATTTGTAAATGGTTAAGATGGTAAATGTTATATATGTATATTTTACAATAATTAAAAATACAATATTTTAAATTATTCGGGAAAGAAAAACTGATGGGAACTTTGTAATGGCTGGGTCAGTCTTTTAACCCAGCACTGACCTTTCAATCTTGATATTGTTAAAAATGGGATGACCAGGCGCTTCGCTTGTTCAGTGGTTGAGACTTCATCTTCCAATGCAGAAAGAGCACAGGTTCAATCCCTGGTTGGGGAGCTAAGATCCCACATTCTTCCTGGCCAAAAAACCAAAACATAAAACAGAAGTAGCATTGCAACAAATTCAATAAAGACTCTTCCACACCAGTTAATAAAAATGGTCCACACCAAAAAATCATTAAAAAAAATAATAATAATGATGGGATGACCAAATGTGTGCTCATGGTGTGATGCAGGAAGGATCACACCACACCACCTAAGAAGGCATCTGTCTGGACTTTGATCTAACCAGACTTCTAGATCTAACTATTAGTTAACAGGAAACAAGGGGAAAAGAAGAACAAGTTAACTGAAACCAAGAGGAAGCGATCAGCCAAATCCAGGGTGTGAATGTTCTACAGAACAAAGGAACCATTTCTCCAACACATCAGTGGCTGGGGGACAAAAAGGTCAGGGACAGGGAGTTGCTGTTATAGATTAAAAGACATTTCAGAGACAAAACAACCAAAGGTAACATGTGGATCCTGTCTGAATCCTGACTCTAACCAACAGTTAAAAAGATATCTCTGAGAGAATCAAGGAAATGTGAGCATGGACCAAATACTGGATGGTATTCAGGAATGATTACATTTTTAGCTGTGATACTGTTGAAGTGTGGATAATACAAAAGGAAAAAAAAAAAATTCCTCCTTTCTATTAGGCAGCCTTTATGGGTAATCAACCCTGAATATTCATTGAAAGGACTGTTGCTGAAGCTGAAGCTCCAATACTTTGGCCACCTGATGCAAAGAGCTGACTCATTGGAAAAGACCCTGATGCTGGGAAAGAATGAAGGCAGGAGGAGAAGGAGGCAGCAGAAGATGAGAGGGTTAGCTAGCATCGTGGACTCAATGGACATAAATTTGAGCAAACTCTGGGAGATAGTGGAGGACAAAGGAGCCAGTCCACAGGCAAAGAAGCCTGGTGTGTCACAAAGAGTCAGACACGACTTAGCAACTGAAAAATAACAAATAGGTGAAATGACACAACTTGTTTTAAATTAATCTAGAAAAAAATTTAATATGATGTGCAACACAATTCATCTCAAACAGACTCAATACTTTCTACATTCTAGAAGGGGATTGGAAAAAAAAAAAAAAAACTTGTTCAATAGGAGGCTACAAGAGAGTTGCATGGAAGAAGTTGAACCTGAAATGGTTCTTACCTTTACGGAAAAAAAAAAAATCAAAAAGGAAGAAAATAGAAATGAAAGAAGATTGGGAAAATGTTGAGGCTAGATAATAACTCTATGAAGTTAATCACACTCTTCTCTAGTTTTGTATGCATTTCCAAAATCCCATAATAAAAAACAGTTTTTATGATCCTTTGTATTTCTGTGTTGTCTGTTGTGATCTCTCCATTTGCATTTCTAATTTTATTGATTTGATTTTTCTCCCTTGTTTCTTGATGAGTCTGGCTAATGGTTTGTCAATTTTATTCATCCCCTCAAAGAACTAGCTTTTGGCTTTGTTGGTTTTTGCTATGGTCTCTTTTGTTTCTTTTGCATTTATTTCTGCCCTCATTTTTAAGACTACTATCAGCAATTATATGCCAATAAAATGGACAACTTGGAAGAAATGGACAAATTTTTAGAAAAGTACAACTTTCCAAAACTGAACCAGGAAGAAATAGAAAACCTTAACAGACCCATTGCAAGCATGGAAATTGAAACTGTAATCAGAAATCTTCCAACAAACAAAAGCCCAGGTCCAGACAGCTTCACAGCTGAATTCTACCAAAAATTCAGAGAAGAGCTAACACCTATCCTACTCAAACTCTTCCAGAAACTTGCAGAGGAAGGTAAACTTCTAAACTCATTCTATGAGGCCACCATCAGCCTAATACCAAAACCTGACAAAGATGCCACAAAAAAAGAAAACTACAGGCCAATATCAGTCATGAACATAGATGCAAAAATCCTTAACAAAATTCTAGCAATCAGAATCCAACAACACATTAAAAAGATCATACAATACAGTATACTAACACATATATATGGAATTTAGAAAAATGGTAATAATAACCCTGTATGCGAGACAGCAAAAGAGACACAGATGTATAGAATGGACTTTTGGACTCTGAGGGAGAGGGAGAGGGTGGGATGATTTGGGAGAATGGCACTGAAACATGTATACTATCATGTAAGAAACAAATCACCAGTCTATGTTCGATACAGGATACAGGGTGCTTGGGGCTGATATGGGGTGGGAGGTGGGTGGGGGGTTCAGGATTGGGAACTCATGTACACCCATGGCGGATTCAGGTCAATGTATGGCAAAACCAATACAGTATTGTAAAGTAAAATAAAGTAAAAATAAAATTTTTTTTTAAATCATACATCATGACCAAGTGGGCTTTATCCCAGGGATGCAAGGATTCTTCAATATCCACAAATCAATGTAATACACCTGTCTCTTATTATGATTTGGGAGAATGGCACTGAAACATGTATACTATCATGTAAGAAACAAATCACCAGTCTATGTTCGATACAGGATATAGGATGCTTGGGACTGGTGCACAGGTATAATCCATAGAGTTGATATGGGGTGGGAGGTGGGGAGGGGGGTTCAGGATTGGGAACTCATGTACACCCGAGATGGATTCATGTCAATGTATGGCAAAACCAACACAGTAATGTAAAGTAAAATAAAGTAAAAATAAAAATTAAAAAATAATAATAATAAAATAAAGACCACGGGGCGTGGGGGGGGGGTGGCAAACAAACCTCGAATAGCCAAAGCAATCTTGAAACAGAAGAATGGAACTGGAGGAATCAATCTGCCTGACTTTAGGCTCTACTACAAAGCCACAATCATCAAGACAGTATGGTACTGGCACAAAGACAGGAATATACATCAATGGAATAAAATAAAAAGTCAAGAGATAAATCCAAGCACCTATAGACACCTTATCTTTGACAAAAGAGGCAAGAATATATAATGGATTAAAGATAATCTCTTTAACAAATGGTGCTGGGAAAACTGGTCAACTACTTGTAAAAGAATGAAACTAGAACATTTTCTAACACCATGCACAAAAATAAACTCAAAATGTACTAAAGATCTAAATGTAAGACCAGAAACTATAAAACTCCTAGAGAAGAATATAGGCAAAACACTCTCTGACATAAATCACAGCAGGATCCTCTATGACCCACCTCCCAGAATATTGGAAATAAAAGCAAAAATAAACAAATAGGACCTAATTAAACTTAAAAGCTTCTGCACAACAAAGGAAACTGTAACCAAGTGAAAAGACAGCCTTCAGAATGGGAGAAAATAATAGCAAATGAAGCAACTGGCAAAGAACTAATCTCAAAAATATACAAACAACTCCTGAAGCTCAATTCCAGAAAAATAAATGACCAATCAAAAAGTGGGCCAAACAACAAAACAGATATGCTCCAAAGAAGACATACAGATGGCTAGCAAATACAGGAACAAATGCTCAACATCACTCATTATCAGAGAAATGCAAATCAAAACCACAATGAGGTACTATTTCAGCCCAGTCAGAATGGCTGCTATCCAAAGGTCTACAAGCAATAAATGTTGGAGAGAGTGTGGAGAAAAGGGAACCCTCTTACAGTGTTGGTGGGAATGCAAACTAGCACAGCCACTATGCAGAACAGTGTGGAGATTCCTTAAAAAACTGAAAATAGAATTGCCATAAGACCCAGCAATCCCACTGTTGGACATGCACACCAAGGAAACCAGAATTTAAAGAGACACGTTTACCGTATGTTCATCGCAGCACTGTTTATAACAGCCAGACATGGAAGCAACCTATATGTCCATCAGCAGATGAATGGATAAGAAAGCTGTGGTACATATACACAACCAAGTATTACTCAGCCTTTAAAATGAATACCTTTGAATCAGTTCTAATGAGGTGGATGAAACTGGAGCCTATTATACAGAGTGAAGTAAGCCAGAAAGAAAAACACCAATACAGTACACTAACACATATATATGGAATTTAGAAAGATGGTAATGATAACCCTGTATGTGAGACAGCAAAAGAGACACAGATGTGCCGGGGTCCAGCCCCAGTGGATCCAGGGTGATTCGAAGGTGGAGACAAAGTCGGCGTACTAGGAAAGAACTTATTCAATTACAGATAGAGAGAGATTAAGAAATTAGCAGAAAAAAAGGGGCTGAATAACTTGGCTTACATGGGATGCCAATCACCACCTACATAGGCCACAGGCATCTTTCCATTCTCCCGAAGGAGAGGAGGCACTGAGGCCTCCCCAGTCCGATCTTAGAAGCCCAGGCAGAGTTATTAGGCTTGGTGAGGACCCAAGTGCCAGATGGGAATTCAGCCAGAAAATAGTGAGAGGTATTAGAGAAGAGAAAGAGGCTGAATAACTTGGTTTACACGTGATACCAATAAAATTCCAAGACAAGGAATTTGCACCATCTATGTTGGGCTACCGGCACCACTTGAACATCAAAAGGTGCCCCTCCTTGGGCATCTTTTTGCATGGATTTGAAAGCCAGGACAAGTAAGTAGACATGGTGGGCACCCGTGCTCCAGATGGGAATTCAGCCAGAAATACGGAGGAAGAGAAAGAACGACATGGGGGAATCAGTCTTTCCGGAAACAGATCCCATTTTCTTTATTTTCAGGTTTGCTTATATACCTTTTTTACACATAGGGATGAATACAGAGTCACATGGGGGTCAGCAGTCCTGACTTTTATCAAAATCAGGTGCTTTACATAAAAAAAAAGGCATTAGGGGTTTTACATCATCTTCTGGCCATGAGGCCTGCTGACACTTCATGACCCTCTCTTTCTGATAACCAAAAAACTCATTTTTTCCAAGGGTGTTTTTTCTTAAACCAGGCACCACCCTCCAGATAAAGTTACATTCCTATAGGGTAAGGGTGTAATGAGTTACAATCAAGAAAGGAATTTATCTAACCCAAGGTTAACATGATTAATCTTAAAGGTTAATACTTATTTCTCTTATATGCTAGTTATATTCATTAAAAGGGCAGGGAATATGAAGATTTAGCAACAAAACATCAGCCCAACAAGTGAAATCCTTTCACCAATACAATTCCTAATCAACCCAGTATACTAATAAATTCTAACTTCCCAAAAGAATCTGCCTTTAGTAAGTCTAAAACATCTCGTGCCTCTCGCTGTTAGGAGGCTGTAAATAATCACATTTGGCCGGACGAACCTATACAGGCAGGCTAGATAACCTTCAGAGGAGTTCGTAAGCTGAAACACTCTTGTCACACCCAGGAATTTTATCAACTGGAGCTGCAAGTTAACTCCTTCTCCGAGAGAAATGGTATGGGGGAGAGCCCCCCGTAAAGTCAGAGGTGTAGGTGCGAGCATAAAACAGACTCTTGGTTTTGGGGGTAGATGCTCGGGAACAGGGGGTTTCCTGAGGCTTGATCATGCCTTTGCGTATGCCAAGCCTCCTTCCTCATGACCTTTGCCATGGGCGGAGTTCCTCACTCTGGCCCCCGGCACAGATGTATAGAACAGTCTTCTGTACTCTGTGGGAGAGGGCAAGGGTGGGATGATTTGGGAGAATGGCATTGAATCATGTATAATATAATATGTGAAATGAATCGCCAGTCCTCGTTCAATGCATGATACAGGATGCTATGGCCTGGTGCACTGGGATGACCCAGAGGGATGATATGGGGAGGGAGGTGGGAAGGGGTTTCAGGATGGAGAACACGTGTACACCCATGACAGATTTATGTCTATGTATGGCAAAATCAATACAATATTGTAAAGTAATTAGCCTCCAATTAAAATAAATATATTTTTTAAAAATTAAGAAATTAAATAGTTAAAAGCTATGCATAGTTAACAGCCTGTGAAAAAGTAAGATTGTCGTTTGCCAACTCTGCAAAAATAAAGAAAAACTCCAATAAACGTTAATACAGAAAGAATAAATTATCTAGAAATGAAAAAATAATCAGATTGTAATTGGATTTCTCATTGGCAATGCTGAAATGGGAAAGCTTTTGAAAAACGTCTACAGACTACTGATCAAAAAGTACCATGGTGAGTAACATTCTTAGGCCAAAGTAAAAGGGTCCTTTACCAAAAAACTAGGTTTTTAAAATAGACACTCTGTCCTCCCTACATCAGTGACCTCCCTCACAGTGCAATGATTCCGGCTAATCAAGTACCTGTGCTGCTCTACCAGCATTCTGTTTTGGGACAGAACTGGAGTCTGTGGATTTTTTGGAGTGTTTCCTACAGGCTATTAGAAACGTGTGCTTATTAAGGTAGGATATAGATTATATTTAATAATTTATTAGCTTGGTTTATACCATAGGTATATGGTATGTAGACCTTTATTTTTATATTTGTTCCTATCCCCACAAATGTTAGAAGAATGTCTGACCATGACCCAAGAACCAAAGATATGTCAAAGATATAATAAAACAAAGCTACTGGAAATGTGTGAGAGCTTAGAGATTATATCATCTATGAACCTCACGTGGGAAAAATACTCGAATGAAAGAAATTAATAACCAAACATTGAATGAACTGAAAAAGACATCTCAAGAGAGGAGAGATGAGAGAGAACATCATGGTGAGTAAGGCTTTATAGGAACAAATGGAGTAGGTTAGGCAGTTAGGAAGTTTGGAATAAGTGCCTTAAGGGTAAAATAATGACTCTAGAAATAGGATATAATGTAAGGGAAATTTGAATAACTGCTAAACTAGCTTAACAAAACAGAATGTGGGAATAGGGAAAGGACAAAATAAATATCTCTCAAAGTTCTTTTTTTGTGGTTATGGTGGTGGTATTCCTGTGAGAATAGCTAGAAAAAGTGAAGAACATACAATTGTTTTAAAAGCCTCAGGTTATTAAAGGGAGTAATTAGGGAAGATACAGGAAATATGGGTGTATTCTGTAGGACAGTTTTGAAAATGCTGCTTTAGTCATGTTTACTGTGAATGTATTGATATTTCCCTCTGGTAGGTATATTATGATGACTCTTTTGTTCTAATTAAGGTACCTTGTCACATTGCTTACATTTATTGAACACCCCCAGGTTGTTTGGAAATTATCATATGAAATTTCATGCTCTTCCTTTTCACATCATAGATATTTCCATTTTGATAATACCTCAGTCCCATATTCCTCATGTTTTTGGTGTTAGTAGATTTTTGGTATTTATGTTTTTTTTTTTTTTCCCTTCCTTCACACTACCACCCTCTACAATGTTTAACAATCCCCTGACTCTATATTTAGTGGACTATACTTTTTCAGACACTGAGGAACACTTTTCCTTTTCTTAACTTGAACTTGTACAAACTGACAATTTAAACCAAATACTTTGTAATCCTTTGAATTCAAAGCTTGGAGACAGTTGGAAGAAAGAAATACATGTTTTCTATTATCTCAGTCATAAGACAGAATTGAAAAAGAAAAATGTTGAACTGTAAGTGTTTTCAGTCTTTTGCTGATGCTGTCAGGTTGGGAAAGCTGCACAAGTATTTTGATAACTGACTTAGATGCTTTCATGGACTCAGAAAGATGGGATTGTGAGATAGCTCATTTAACAAGCATTGACTGACAGTTTCACCAGCGAGCTAGTAACGACAACTTTTGTGAGTAGTGATTTCATTTTTATAGTATTTTAGACTCTGAATGCAAGGCTCCAAATAATCATAGAATCTCAAGAAGCTACTGTGTTAGGATGAGCTAGAGTATGCTGCAGGATCGCATGGCCCCCATATCTTAGTGACTCAAAGGAAGAAATGTCATGCCTCACTCATACTACAAACCTTCCATGAGTTGGCTTGAGGCTCTATTCCTACAGTGTCTTCTCTCTAAAATCCCAAATGTTGAAACAGCCATGATCTAGAATGTTGTAGAATGGTGTGGCAAAGGGGAAAATTGTGTGTAAAGGCTCTCAAAGTTTCCATTCTGCTCAACAGTGAAATAGGTAGCTTTTGCTTACATTTGTTGTTGTTGTTCAGTCTCTAAGTTATGTCTGACTCTTTGTGACCCCATGGACTGCAGCACACCAGGCTTCCCTGTCCATCACTATCTCCTGGAGCTTGCTCAAACTCATGTCCATTGAGTTGGTGATGCCATCCAGCCATCTCATCCTCTGTCATCCCCTTCTCCCGTCCTCAATCTTTCGCAGCAGCAGAGTCTTTACCATTGAGTTGGCTTGTCACATCTGCTGACCAAAATCTTGGAGCTTTATCTTCAGTATCAGTCTTTCCTAACAGTATTCAGGGTTGATTTCTTTTAGGATTGATGGTTTGATCTCCTTGCCACCCAAGGGACTCTCAAGAGTCTTCTCCAACACCACAGTTCAAAAGCATCAGTTCTTCAGCACTCAGCCTTCTTTATGGTCCAAATCTCACATCTATACATGACTAATGGAAAACCATAGCTTTGACTATCCAGACCTTTGTCAGGAAAGTGATGTCTCTGCTTTTTAATATTCTCTCTAGGTTTGTCATTGGAGATGGCATGGCAACCCACTCCAGTACTCTTACCTGGAAAATCCCATGGGTGGAGGAGCCTGGTAGGCTGCAGTCCATGGGGTCTCGAAGAGTCAGACACGACTGAGTGACTTCACTTTCACTTTTCACTTTCATGCATTGGAGAAGGAAATGGCAACCCACTCCAGTGTTCTTGCCTGGAGAATCCCAGGGAAGGGAGAGCCTGATGGGCTGCCATCTATGGGGTCGCACAGAGTTGGACACTACTGAAGTGACTTAACAGCAGCAATTTTTTTAAAATATAAATTTATTTATTCTAATTGGAGGTTAATTACTTTATAATATTATATTGGTTTTGTCATACATCAACATGAATCCGCCACAGGTATACACGTGCTCCCCATCCTGAACCCCTCTTCCTCTTTCCTCCCCATTTGTCATAGTTTTTCTTCCAAGGAGCAAGTGTCTTTTAATTTCATGGCTGCAGTCACTACCCACAGTGATTTTGGAGCTCAAGAAATAAAATGTATCACTTTTTCCACTTTTCCCCATCTATTTTCCGTGAAGTGATGGGACTGGATGCCATGATCTTAGTTTTTTGAATGTTAAGTTTTAAGCCAGCTTTTTCACTCTCCTCTTTCACCTTTATCAAGAGGCACTTTAGTTCCTCTTCACTTTCTCCCATTATAGTTGTGTTATCTGCATATCTGAGGTTATTGAGAATTCTCTCAGCAGTCTTAATTTCAACTTTGCTTCATCCAACTTGACATTTTGTATGATGTACTCTGCATATTAGTTAAATAAGCAGGATGACAAAATACAGCCTTGATGACCTATTCCTTTCCCAATTAGGAACCAGTGCATTGTTCCATGTCTAGTTCTATCTGTTGCTTCTTGACCTGCATACAGATGTTTCAGGAGACAGGTAAGGTGGTCTGGTATCCTCATCTCTTTAAGAATTTTTCAGTTAGCTGTGATCCACACAGTCAAAGACTTTAGTATAATCAATGAAGCAGAAGAAGTTTTTTTTTTTTTTCTGGAATTCTCTTTTTTTTTTAATGATCCAACAGATGTTGACAATTTGATCTCTGATTCGTCCTCCTTTTCTAAATCCAGCTTGTACATCTGGAAATTCTTGGTTTACATCCTCTTGAAGCCTGTCTGGAAGGATTTTGAGCATTACCTTGCTAGCATGTGTAATGAGTGCAGTTGTGCAGCAGTTAGAACATTCTTTGATATTGGCCTTCTTTGAAATTGAAATGAAAACCGATCTTTTCCAGTGCTTTGGTTCTATTTTTAAATTTTTGAGAATCTTTTATACTGTTTTCCATAGTGTTGTTTTTCTTTAGTCATTCAGTTGTGTCTGACTCTTTGTGTCCCAATGGACTATATATAGCCTTCCAGGATTTTCTGTCCATGGGATTCTCTAGGCAAGAATAGTGAAGTGGGTTGCCATTTCCTCCTCCAGGGAATCTTCTCAACCCAAGGATCAATCCTGTGTCTCCTTCACTGGCAGGCAGATTCTTTACCACTGAGCTACCAGGGAAGCCCATAGTGGCTGTACAAATCTATAATCCCACAGAAGGGGTTCCTTCTCTTCACATCTAGGCTAGCACTTGTTATGTCTTGTCTTTTTGATGATAGCCAGTCTAACAGGTGTTAGGTTATTTGGCCTTTCATTTATCCTATTTCTATTCAGGTCCTTTGCCAATTAAAAAATTTGTATTATCTTTTTTTGTTTTTTGTTGATATGGAGTTTCATTATTTCTTTATATATTTGGATATTAAACCCTTATCAGATATATGGTAAGCAAATATTTTTCCATTCCACTTTTCCAACCAAGAGGTTATCTTTTCACTTTGTTGATGGTTTCTTTTGCTGTGTAGAAACTTTTTAGTTTCATATAGTTTTACTTGTTTATTCTTGATCTTGTTCATTTTGCTTTAGGTGTCAAGTTAAACATTTTAAATAGTACCATACTGACATATGTAAATTAGTGAACACCTTTTATAATCCAGTTTGAAGTTGTTAAAAGAGGAAAGTAAACTAAAAAATAGGTGAAGGGTACAGATTTGAAGGCTTCAGAATTTAAGACTTAATATTTCTCAAGATATATAATTGGAGCATCTCAAATATTGCTACTAGAGGCACTAGGGAATAATTTTCCTTTAGGACAGTCTTACGGCCTAGATAAAGTCACATGGATCCAGGGATCAGATTTACAGTTTTTCAATTTTTCCCCCTTCAGAAAATATCGGCAACTTCTTTCCAAGTCACTATGAACAGTTAAAATGCTCACTTCTAGGTTCCTCAGTAGCCTTGAATTGGAAAATGAAACTGATTTTATTTAGTTTTTAAAAAGTGTGAAGAGAAGGTGGGGAAGAAAGGGGATTCTCCTATACTGTTGATGGGAATGCATCCTGGTACAGTCACTATGGATAAAAGTATAGATTCTCCTTAAAAAGCTAAAAATAGAACTTCCATATGAACAAGATATCACACTCCTGGGCATGTACCTGGAGGAAATAATAATTTGAAAATATATATGCACCCCAATGTTCATCACAACACTATTCACAAAAGCCAAGACATGGAAGCAATCTAAATGTCCATCAGCAGAGGAATGGATAAAGAACATGTAGTATATATATGCAATGGAGTGTTAGTCAGCCATAAAAAAGAACAAAATAATGCCATTTGCAGCAACATGGATGGAGCTAGAGGTTGTCATAGTGAGCGAAGTGAGTCAGACAGAGAGAGATAAACATCATAAGTAAGTAAGTAAGTAAGTAAAGTCACTCAGTCGTGTCCGACTCTTTGTGACCCCATGGACTGCAACTCACCAGGCTCCTCAGTCCATGAGATTCTCCAAGCAATAATACTGCAGTGAGTTGCCATTTACTTCTCCAGGGGATCTTCCCGACCCAGGGATCGAACCCAGGTCTCCCTCATTGGAGGCAGACGCTTTAACCTCTGAGCCACCAGGGATTGCTTTTATGTGGAATCTTAAAAATAGGCTACAAACGAACTTATCTGCAAATTAGAAATAGAGTTACAGATGTAGAAAACAAAATTATGGTTACTAAGGTTATAGGTGGGAAAAGGATAAATTGGGAGATTGGGATTGGCATATACACAATAAAATAAATAAAATAATAGATATAAAATAGATAACTAATAAGAATCTATTTATAGCACAGGGAACTCTACTCAATACACTATAATGTCCTATGTGGGAAAATAATCTTAAAAAGAGTGGATATATGCTATGTAAAACTGATCCACTTTGTTGTACACCTGAAAATAATACAGCATTGTAAATGAACTATACCCCAATAAATTTTTTTCTAAAGAAGTGTGCAGTAAATAACACTGATGTCAGTATTGCAGTAGCATGAAGTACTCCCTTTGTCTCTTCCTTCAATGTATAGCCAGTAAAACATCCATGACTTAACAGAGGTTCCTCTGCCCAGCACACAAAGATGCTGGAGACTTACTTCCACACATCTGTATATCTAAATGAGTGGGGTGGAACTGAGGAAATAACAAAGGCAGTACCCATGATTCTGGACCCCCAATCTTGGTGGCTAAGCCTGCAGCTTCACAGATCCTGCCATCACCAGGGGAGGAGTCACTTGTAAACTGAACAACCCCAAATGTGGCAAAGGCAACTGTGACCTTAGCATCCCCCAAACCCTCTCTTCTCATGGCAGCAGAGCCCATGACCCAGGTTACTCTAAACACGACAGAGGTGCCTGTCTTCCTGGTGTCCCAGGCAGCGATGCCAGTGACAGCAGTGACAGGGGCAGCAGCAACCCGAGAGGCACAAGAAATGACAATGAAGATACTTAGTGACACTTCTAGCAGAGATGGTAAAGTGAATAGTGCTAATTCTTTAATATAACCAAAAGCAGCTCATATAAAAGAAACTAAATACTTGTGCTATAGCACCACTTACTGAAAAAACAAAGGTCTCTAA